>OY757281.1:3698400-3900081 GCA_963584085.1 Pyrausta aurata
TGTCCGTCCGTATGTCACAGCCACTTTATTCTGAAACTATAAGCATCACATAGCTGAAACTTGGTAGGTAGGTATATTTTGTTCACCGCTTTCCGATTCAGATACAAAAAGGAAGAAAAAATATATTTAAGGGGGGGCTCCCATACATGAAACTAAAACCTAAAAACTTTTTTTTACTCAAACCTATGCGTGTGGGGTGTCTATGGATAGGTCTTTTAAAATGATGTTGAGGTTTCTAAAACCATTTTTTCTAAAAGTGTAAGGTTTGAGATGTAGACGCTTCCAAAGTGGTAAAATGGGCGTCCCCCCCCCATCTAACTTTTGAACTAAGAAAGTGAAAATTTTGAAAAAAATATATGATGTAGATCTCAACAAAAACTTGCAACGAAAATTGGTTTGAAGGATATCAAACCAGTAGTTTTTGAGATATTGCACATTTTTATCAACCGCAAATATAACTTTGTCTTTCATACAAACACTATCAAAAACAAAGTTATTTTTGCTGTCGCAATATATTGTGATGTTTTCGTTAAGTGGAAGTAAGTGGACCCTGAATTTAGTTAAGGGTGGCACGGAACCCTCAGTGCGCGGGTCCAACACGCACTTAACCGGTTTTAGGTGTATTGTATTTTTCTGAATACCGAGGCTGCCTGTAAGCTTTAACACGTTCCGGGACTGTGAACGCCTACAGGCGTGAAAACAATAAAACATTTATTGTGTCTAGAATAGTGTCCCGGAACGTGTTAAGTAAGGCACACTGTAATAGGCTAGTTTTCACTAAGAACAAATCGCAATGTTAGAGGTTTCTAGTGGTTTGGAGATATCCTAAACGAATTAATTAGGATGATTAATATTTTAAAATAATAAGTTTTTCCAAAACACACATTTGGCCACGTGACCGTAAACGGCTATCAGAGGATGTGACGTCATGCCTTGCACGATGGCGGGCTTTTTTGCTGTTATAGACAACTCTTCATAGTATTTTGCTGCCAAAAAGACTTTCGAACTTGCACTGTGACGTCATTTAGTACGCCATGACAGTTCATGCGTTTTTGATACCCAATCAAATAGATTTTTTTTATCGTAATTAAATCATGTAAATGTTGAATATTTTTTTAAAATATCAAAGTATTTAATCAATATACTAACTAATGTAAATTATTATCTAGTTCTTGAAATTAGGTCAACTAGCCCATTAACTTTTACAAAAAAAAGTAAAAACCAACTTCAAAACCAAAATACACTAACGTCTTAAATAAACTCTTGACCCTTTTAAGGAAAGGAAGCTATTTTAGGCGAACAATTTCGTTTTAGAGTCGGTGGATCCTTCTTACCTCAAAATTCAAGGAAACCTTTAAGGAGTCCCAACCTTTTGCACGTTCCTATAGTTAACACTAATTACCGGCGGAACTCTTATTTACTTAGAACAGCTAATTTATTTAACGAATGTCAATACAATTACGACTTCGCTTTATTCTGTACTAGTGTAAGTCAGGTTAAGAAACGCATGTATAACGAATTTTTCGATTAGTGTATTTACCCATGCTTTATTTTGTAGTAACTACCTTTAAACTTTTACGGTTGGTAATGGCCTCTGGTTTTGTGGTTATGGTTAAAGGCTCGTGATACTTATTGACCCAAAGCCTACTTAAATATAAAAGCTTAATTATGCATTTTTAAATTAATAAACTAGTAAGCAATATTTTATAATTTTTAATTTGTTTATTTAAGATCACTTTACTGTCATACTTTAAATCTATCAGTGGAGACATGTAAATAGCCTTCGTTTTAATTATGATTTAATTCAATTGTAAAATTAAATAAATAAAATAAAATTATAGCCGTTTTGTTTCGCTCGTGATGTGATGGCGCCCGTGCCGTAAAGCCACTATTTTATCCCCAAGTTGAATAATCTACTATTACAAACTCTTATAATTTTTATCATATAAATAACATTTATTAATAAATTGACAACATGTTTGGTATAGTGGTTAGCACTCCTGACTACTATGCCGGCCATAACGGGTTTGAATCCCGCAAGGGTCAACTGTTTGTGTAATGTGCTCATTACATTTGTACCTAAGTCATGGATGTTTATATGTATTTAAGTATTTATGGGAGATGCCCCCCTCATCATCGTTGTCTGATACTTCGTAACACAAGGAAAAAAATCCTTACTTTGAAACCAGATAATTGGTGTGTTGTCCAGCGCATATTTATATGCAGGGCATCACATGTCCTTTTAAAACTTTTATACCATCTTAATATGTAATGTGACATGCAATAAATGATTTGATTTGATTTGATATAAATAATGAAAACTGTTTACACTTACCAATCAGGCGCAATCATCCTGACCGGTCCATGGTCCGTATCCACCAAGAAGTCATACTCCAATCCAGAATGCGGTTTCACACTAGCGGTGACATGTCTAGCCGTCCGTAGACAAGCTCTCCACACAGGTTTGTGTGACAATGTGGCTGGACTCTCGGCGAGTGGATACTGTTCTAGGTATGGTGAGCGGCCGTTGTGAACACAGAATAAAGTCCACATTGGTTTTAGGGGTGGTTTCTGGAAAAGTGTAAAATAGTTCTTATTGTAATAAAATGCAAAAGTTCCAAATTAAAGTTTGCGTTTACTATCTCATCAACAATAGTCATATTATAAAAAAAGGTTAATACATATGTACCTTTTCCAGGTATATTCATTAATTGTTTATACTTTTATTTGTAAAATATTATGATTAATTTTATCTTTTAATAGAAACAAGTTGTTGAAAAGCTTTCGAAGACATGGAACAAGCTCAGGTGGAGAAACAGACAACCCAAGACCAACTGTCTTGGCGCCTTAAAACAAGAAGGAATCTGATACCAAATGAAAAGATAATAGGCAAAGAAGAAGAGAAACAACCAGTTAACTCGTCAAGTATGTGTGAACGAGACACAATAGAAATTCCATTATTATGTGACTCCTGGCAGTCGTTTGATACCTGACTGATTAATACATAATCATAGAAAGTATACCTTATGCCCCAACGGTCTGAGTTTGCTTCCACCAGTCTCATTGGGTATACGTTTGAGATACGCATTCTTTTGTATTTCCCGGTAGTAGACCGGGCCTTCTTCATGCCCATAAGACATTATGCCCGGGTTAAGTCTTTCAGTTGTACTGGAAACAAGAGAATATAAACTTATATTCAAATAAAAAAGGCAGATTAGTGTTTTTACTATATTCGGACAACACAACACAATGTGTAGTGATAACTTACTTCAGAGTACAGAAATGTAAGCTATTTTGTACCACAAATGCTCACCATTTAACGAATGTCGCCTCACATTACATTTAATAAGGACTAATAACTGTTGCTTGGATCAATTAACAATTCCAAGACGGTCTGTGAGTCAATTTGAAAGTATGCAAGCACATCCTTTTCGGGCGAGCGAAATAAAAGGAAGTCGAAGACGACACGATTAAGTTGGAATTTCAAGTCAAATTGTCACTTCGAGAGAGTTTGAAATGCACAAAAACTCACAATAACGCATCTAGGAAGAGATGATAGGCAATTGTTTATGTAATTACGGTATAAACAATACGGAAACGCAGTTAATAAAAACTTACCTTGAATAGCAGGTTGTGCACACTTTCTCTGTGAAAATCTAGAGATTCTCAAATTGTAAACTACGTAAAAATAAGCTGCATATCATAATTAACGCTTTGTTCATTAGTTTAAGGCGAAACTTAATTAGTTATTAACTTTTATCAATAATTTACAAAGCGATACACAACAATGAGCACTGTGTTTCACCGCCATATTTGATTGGGTGACACTTTGTTTTTTAAAAAGTAGCGACTAGCGAGGGATTTATGTACACGCCATAATCCACAGAGTGAGACGGACAAGACCATTGAATAAACTACTACTAAAAACCGGCCAAGTGCGAGTCGGAATCGCGCACTGAGGGTTCCGTGCCAACTTTAACTGAATTAGTGATTCTTACTTTCACTTAGCCAAAATACCACTATATATTGTTGACCGCAAATATAACTTTGTTTTTCATAGTATTTGTATGAAGAACAAAGTTATGTTTGCGGTTGTTGAAGATGTGCTTTATCTCAAAAACTACTCAATCGATTTCGCTCAAACCAATTTTCGTTAAAAGTTTTTGCCAAGATCTACATTACCGGTTTTTTTTTTTAAATTTACACTCGCTTAGTTTAAAAGTTAGATAGGGGGGGACGCCCATTTTACGACTTTGGAAGCGCCTACAGCTCAAACATGACACTTTTAGAGAAAATGGTTCATTTTAAAAGACCTATCCATAGACACCCCACACGCATAGGTTTGACCAAAAATTTTATTTTTGGTTTAAGTTTCATGTATGGGAGCCCCCCTTAAATATTATTATTTTTTATTTTTTGCTATGAAAATCGAAAAGCAGTTAATAAAATACATCTACCTACCAATTTTCAACTGTGTAATGCTAACAGTTTTAGAATAAAGTGGCTGTGACATACGGACGGACAGACAGACAGACAGACAGACAGACTTGACGAAACTATAAGGGTTCCGTTTTTTGCAAGTCGGCTACGGAACCCTGAAAATAATCGCTGATAAAAAGCACAGTAGTAAGCTATTAAAAATTTTAGTCCGTAAAACTACTAGTGAATCTTAGATCGCAAAGACCAAAGAGATTTTATTTATTAAGCTTAAATAAATCCCCAGCCTATTTAATAATGAAGTTTTGAGCTGTACTGTACACCCATGTTGTTCACCCAGTTTAAGTTGATTTTTCTATGAAATACTTAGTTAAAGTGTTTACTTACATAAAATTTTAAAATTTTATTTCCGATCTTTTTTGGTGCAACCTTTTATTAGTTAGACTCTAGGTTTTAAGTTTTTAGTTATACATGTCTTAGTTTTAATTTTGAGGTATTATTCATGTAATTACTTATGTGTTCCGGAATTTTTTAATTCACATAAGTACTAACGTCTTTTTAATTTACTCAAGCTGTGTAAACATTATAGAACAAAATACAATTATATGTTGAAGGTTGATAATTTTAATGAAAGAAATATGATATCATGATTTTTTTTGGCAGAGCATTCTTATGAGTAGGCCTTAACCAAAAATTTTATTACTTTTATTTTACGGACAACAGCGCGTCAAGAATAAACACTGCAGTAATAATAATATATCCTACTACTATTATAAAGGCGAAAGTTTGTAAGTATGGATGTATGGATGTTTGTTACTCTTTCACGTAAAAACTACTGAATGGATTTGAATGAAACTTTACCACAATATAGCTTATACATCAGAATTACATATAGGCTACAATTTTTGAGGTTTCTAATGTGAGGTCGTAAAAGAAGTCCACGCGAACGAAGTCGCGGGCAAAAGCTAGTAATAATATAATACTATTATAATAGTAGTAGGATATTTGCACGCTGACTAAAATGTAGCAAATTTTGGTGAACTCAAGTATATAAGCTAAGACCTATAGGCTATAACAATTATTGTAACTCAAAATACGCAAATAAACACATTTGTACCTATTTGTATTTGTATTTGGAAAAGGACGTTTGATGCAGCTGAAAATCAGAATTCTTACGACAAAAAAATATAGAAAACAATTGAGTTATTTTAGGCTTTATAGACTGAAAAGATGGCGGGACATCGTCTGTCTTGGTACGGTCATGTAATGAGGAGGGAAGAGAGTCATGTAACAAAAAGAGTGATGAGTATAATATGAACGTATGGATGGAAGGGAAGAGGCCGACGGAAAAAGAGATGGATGGACTGTGTGAAACATGATATGAGTGTGAAAGGAGTGGATAATTCAGGAACGAGTGATAGAACAGTGTGGAAGAGAAAAACATACTGCGCTGACCGCTGATAAGCTGGGAACAGGGCTAGAGAATGATGAGGCTTTATAGAATTTTTTTATGGGTTTTTTTTCATAATTTTTAGTTTTTACCCATATCTCAAAACTTACTGAACCGATTTTGATATAACTTACACTGTTAGTACTATTATATATTCTGTGACTGTACCCTAACCACGGGGTCTCATTCGGAACATAGGTTTCATAGCTTGTAAATTTTCTCGATAGATGGCGCTACCCGTCTGGCCATCGGAGAAACGATTTACTAATTTGGATTAAAAACCTAAAATACATGAAGATAATATCCAAAAAATATGTAAATAAATATTTTTAGCCGTTTAAAACAGATGGAGGAGAATCTTCGTGGGCGATGAAAATAAACTCGGATGAACATATAATAAAATTTACTCCAACAACGGTAATGTACAAATTAGACAGTGTAGTAATGTAAGTTGGTGCGCGAGCGTCTCTGACGACGGTAATGAGCAGAATGGCGCGTTGAACCGATGATCTCCGATGATACCCGAAGGTCTCCTCGCCACTCGTGCGCTAACAACAGATTAAACTTAATACTACCCAATTTTTTCTCAAAAAGTAAAAATGTTGTAAATATCATAAAAGCACAATTCTAAGCATGCTTAAACGACATAGAGCCCTCTGTCGGTATATGATAGAACTTTGCGGCATATTTATGAGGTGGTGATAGATGGCGCATTTTCATAGAACGTTTTTGTTTGTCCATTGATTATAATGCAACTTTAAAAGCTAAGCAAGTACGAATTAGGTTATGCAATTTATTTTGATAGGTCACTGGGCGGTGGAGTAAACAAAATAATGTTGATAACCGCATCCGTGAGCGTTTAAACATTGGTAGGTTTCATAAAACAATAGGATATAGGTAAAATATTTGAATAGTTTTATAACATTCTAAGATTTCTGAACATCATCACATGAACATAAATAACCAACAAAAAGGCAATTCTAGCACTTAACGGTTTTCTCCGAAACTTTGTTGTCTGTAATTCCACAGATTTCATAAGTAATTGGCGTTGACTGTTTTTAAACGTTTGCAGTTTTCAAAATGTCAAAGGTTATTGCACAATGATAAGATAATTGATAATATTGATTGATAATAATAACTGTTTAATCGTCATCACCACGACGTTGGTTTTGTTGTCAATGATGAAGATTTAGGGTGACCATGACTAACAGTTTGGTAGGACAAATGGATTTTATTTAAGAAATTAAGCATGATAACAATACTAGCAACAAAGACTAACTTGTTAAACATGTGCTTCTACACTAATATGTCCCTTAGTGCTAACGATTTCATAAAGATATGTATAATCCGTTTTTTATTGCTTGTCAAATATTGTACACATTTTTTTTCTTTTAAAGAATATCAGTTAACGAAATCAGTAAAAAAAAGTAACATTCATTAACTATTTGATTTAAAAAGATCTCAAGTGTTCAACGATAAATTACCTAATGCAGGTTGTGATTGTTGTGTTAAAAAGAATGATTTCGTTAATAAGAAATTTCAAGATTGTTTACAATATTCGACAAGCAAAGAAAAACTGACGTTTTATCCAAACACTGACCGCGCCGTAAGTTGCTTAGCATCGGTATTAATACTGCCACCACTGCGCTACGATCGAGCACCTCTTCTTTCTATTTTCGTATCATAATATAATCAAAATAAAACATTTAAATCACTCAATGTTAAATATGAATGTTTTCAGATTGATAATAGCAATTACTCTGTCACACTTCCAAGCGTCATCCGGATACCAGATTCGATGAGCATTGAAACAGGTGCATAACCTAAAAAAATGTTTCTACAGGGATTTTCTATATTTTTCGTTTGAGAATCTCAATTTTTTTGTAATTCACTGTAGCAAACGTCTTTCAAGTGACTATTACCACGCGGTCACACATATTGTATTTGCACTGCCTTTAATCACTTTTTCCAGACACGAATTCGCTACTTGACGCCATTTTGTTTTGCTTAGCCGTGGCACGTAAAAGAACTAAATTAAAAAAAATCGGCATTATGCATACTGCGTTTCAATTGTACCTACATAAATGTTGCGGCATTTCATAAAATTCCGCCACTTTTGATTAACATTTCTATTGCCGCTTATATTATTATGCCGCGGCATGTTGAAGAAATAAGTTCTGGTTTTTGGCACACGTGTCTTAATGTTACGCTGATTATCATAATGTGGGGAGGCCTATGTTCAGCAGTTGACGTCTTTTGGCTGATAATGACGATGATGATGTTGAGTGGTGATTATTATATTATATTCTTTCTTTATTGCACTTAAAAGATGTACAAAAAATACAAGAAGTCACAATGTGAACAAAAGTGATCTACCCCTAATCCCTAAAAGTGATCTCTTCCAGCCAACCCATAGGTATTTGAAATGAAATAGTTGCGGTTATCGGCAGTAATATTATGCCAAAATGAGATTATTTTTCGTTCAGTTAGTTTAAAAAAATATAAACATGTTTATCTGCTTAGTAGGTACCTGGGTGACCTAGCTTTGCTGTATTTTATTTTAGACTAATAAGACTAAGGTTTTTGATAAAGGGTGCCCAATAATAGTTTTTCTCGTTTAGCAGATAATGCGTAGATAGATTATTGGCGATGCGAAGATTATCCACGCCTTTAGCGGTGAAATTTAGAAGCTGACAACTTTTTTTAGTCAGTCTTCTATAATACATTCATTACCTGCCCGCCACTAATTAAAGTTAATAGTTTTTAAGAAATGTTTGTCGTGTATACAGTTCTATTAATTACTCTTCCACCATGATCAACACAAGCCCATCACCTCTTTTCAATATACTTGTAAAAATAGAATATTTACTATGCATGAAATAAATAGTAATATTTTTTTACTCCATCGTAGTACCTATTTAACTATACATACTTGAAATCTGCCATTAAATGTTTTATCTAATCGATGATTTTTTGATAGATGCCGTAAACCATGACACTCTTAACTAAATTCGGGATCTACTTACTTTCACCTAACGAAAACATTACATTTGTGACAACAAAAATAACTTTGTATTTCTTAGTGTTTGTATGGAAGACTAAGTTATATAATTGCGGTTGATAAAACTGTGCAATATCTCAAAAACTATGAGATTTTAAACTTTCGCGTTGCATTACAATGAGAATTAGACATGACGGGTCTAAACACGAAATATTAATATGAGTAAATGCTACTCACTGCTAGAATTTCAATCGGGATGATGGATATAAGTTGTCATCGGTATGGAACCCAGTGATTAACAAGTGTAGGCCGCGATTGTTACCGATTAATGCAAACCGCGATACCGTGAGTGTTGTTTGTCGAGGTGACTGTACTGACAATAATTTATCTAGTGTTGTGAGGGTGGCGGAAGAAACTTCAAGCCGCTATACTGACAATTTATTAAATGAAGTGAGGGTGGCAGAAGAAACTTCAGGCCGCCCGCGCAGACGATGCCGCGATCCACCAGTTGGCTCGTGACCACGGCTGTTGCAACGCAGCCGAAACGTCGAGCAGTGAGTAGCATTTACTCATATTAATATTTCGTGTTTAGACCCGTCATGTCTAATTCTCATCTCAAAAACTACTTTGGAAGCGTCTATATCTCAAACGTTAAACTATTGTTGCAAAAATCAACAAAATATTTGAGAAACAATAAATGATTTAATGAGTAGGAGTGGGAATAACTTCTTGAATTCGCCAACATAATATAACACTTTTGTTACTAATAAATAACATGTTAATTTTGACGTTATAATAATATTAGTCTTGCTGGACTGTTATGCTATTTTACTGGTACTGCAAACAGAAATGTGTTATTTTTATTACTTATCGTCGATCTGATATGTTAACGAATTACTGCAACCAAAAACCTGTCTTACTGCACTGACTTAAAACACAATTTAAAATGTCATGGAAAATGTTATTTTTATAAGTTATCGTCGATCTGTTATAATATCGAATTACTGCAACCAAAAACCTGAAAAAAATCCTAACGGTTATTTTTATTAGATAGACTAACCGATAGCGGTTATGTTATCGAATTACTGCAACCAAATACCTGTCTTATTGCCATGTTTTAGAACACACTTGAAATTATATTAATTTATTTCATTTCTTAGTCGCACCGTCCACAATCATTTCTGCTTAACCCAAAGGTATGACTGGAAGAGAATGCCATATGGCGTTAAGTCCACCTTTTGTACAAACTGTGGTTGTGCAATAAAGTATAAATTAATAAATGACGGTAGAAATATTGTAATACTTTCATTCAGAAATATGTTGTTTCTTTAGGAAAGAAATTATGATAATTTTTAGAAATATCTTAGTTTTCATTAGAACCAAAAAACGTTAAATTTGTGACTATGTGTAAGGTTAGGAAATGACACTAAGTTCGCAAATGATAAGTTGGTAACATAAAATGTGTTACTGCAATTGGGAAGTGAAATCGGCTAAACAATGTTCTGCTAACTGACAAAGAGTAGTTAGTATTATTTTTGGAAGAAGTACTTTTTATTCGTTTTGAATGTTATTTTTGTCACGAGAATATTTAAATGTGAACTTTACGAAAACCAAAACGGATAATTTAATCTTATTTAATATCTTCATTGGTTCTAATTCGTCCTATGCGCAAATCAGACTTTATTTCTGATCTGAGTCTGGTTTTGACGTAAACGTTGTTAAATCATGGTTACCCTAAAACTATAACTAACGTCGAAAATTGAACGAGTTGTTATTTTCCTTTGGCATTTTGCAAAGCTGCGAGCGTTTATATTATATATAATTGACAACACCATTAACTTAATGAAAACAATGGAATGATAAGTACAATTTGGTGCGCCATATCCACAACGGCCACACACCGGTTTAGCCGCCGGCTCTTGCTTATCTGTAGCTGCCGGGCGGAATAATAAGATTTAAGCTGTCTACTAGAATTAAGAAATAAATATATTTTTTTATTAGAAATTATTCCAAAGAAAACTGATTTCCTTCATAGGTAACACCGGCTTAATAACAAACATGAACATGAAACATGAGTCAAAATTGCATGAATGTGAAAATCAACTCAAATATCAATACATAAAACACTGAGAAAACAATACATAAATTACATAGATGATTAATAACATTTCTGCTTGCACTGTCGAAATAATAATTCGGCGCGCGGCGTGAGACTAGCGTGGGCTCTCCTCGAGAGGTCACGCGAGACGGCCGAGCCGTGCAACAGCCTCGCTCTGTCTCGCTCTTGCAATACCTACTAAACTAACTAATCTATCCGTACTCTTTACTCTCATAATGGGGACTGAAACAGAACTACTGAGAGAGCCGTAAATACAATATCATTGGCCGTATTGGACGGTCCTTGTGCTAGTGAACAAAAGATAAGGAGAAACTTGATTTCTGAAGTACTTACAAATTGCATTTATTTAGGAAACCTACTCTTCTTTTAATGATGGATGACGAAACGCGACGTTTTAATTTTTTCCTTTACAAATTACACACAACAAATTACTGTCATAAAATTTAGAACATTTTAAATTATTTATTATAGTGGTTTTAGGACATCTTGTCACATATTATTTTATAATTTCTGGATTTTGTTGAAAAGAAAAGAGAAAAAAGTTCAAAACACTGATAAAAACAAAAACAACATTAAAAAATAAGAACATGAAGTACTGGGATTCGAACCCGCGTGTTTCAAATCCAAGGCCGCCTTACTAATCCGCTGCGCCGTCGTGTCATTAACAATGGTAGCGAAATTTACCTTTGTATTTTAGTTACATTATTTTAACCCTATTTTAGTGCTACAGCCACTGTCAGCCACTACAGCAATGAGTTTAGCGCCATCTATTGAGATACTAAACACGTAGACTAGTTGCGACCAATCGACATGCTTATCCGTGAATCCAGTCTACGTAGCGCCATTTATTGACGTGCTGAACACATGAACTAATTGCGAGCAATCGACATGCTTTATTTCGTGTAATGCAACAGTCTACGTAGCGCCATCTAATCCGTGTTGTAGTATTCCAACGGGTGCCCGCAAATATTGGCTAGTTACGGCGGAAGCTTAATAGATCAAGATACTCAAATATTATTTCCAACACCTATGGGTTGGCTGGAAAAGATCTCTTTTAGGGATAAGCCGACCCTTGTTCACATTGTACCTACCTTTTGGTGTTGGGTCATTATAATTGCATTTAGATGTGCCGCATGCGTATTGAGCGCGGGCGGGTGGTGCATCCTGCATTTGCCTGAACTAATACTCAACGCGGTGACGGTTTGTGTTGTTAATTGCCTGCGCCGGCGTCGCTTAGCGGAAATTTAAAGCAAAATAATTTTATAAAATTCTACTTAATAATGGATTTCCGCAAAGTAATCACATACATACAGGAGCTCTATTTTTGAATAGAGTGAGCGCTTCAAGATGGCGAGTGATTTTCGTTCGAAGATTAATTAAAAGTCAACGAAAATAACTCGTTTTCGAACGAAGATCACACGTATATTGACGCGAGTGATTAAAAAATTGGCCCCCAGGGACCCTATTTTTGAATCACTCGCTCGCACAACACATTAAATATCAACGGAAATAACTCAAAATCTAGACGTGATTACTCGCAAAATTGAGCAATGCTTTTCAAATCTTTTTTGTGTATCCTTCTTGCTCAATTTTGTCTAGATTTTGAGAGATTTCCGTTGATTTTTTGTATGTTTTTGAACGAAAATCACACGCGATATCCAAGCGAGTTATTCAAAAATAGGGGCCCAGAGGCCTTACTCTGGACACAAAATCCGATCCAATGGTTATAGCCCTATCCCTGTCACTCATACCAGGCCGTGTATGCGTGTGACAGGGATGGGTATGTTCATTGGATCGGGTTTTGTGTCCAGAGTAAGGGGGCTGGTCAATTTATTACCTCCTTTTTTTGAAGTCGGTAAGAAATAGGTAAAGTACGAAAGATACAAAGCGACGGGACTCAATCGATCGGTCGCAAACTTATCTTTCGAGCATGCAGTAGGTAGACTATGCCGCGCTAGCATTGGCTCTACAGCTGTGGCCTGTGATCATCATCATCATCATCATCATCATTATCAGCCAAAGGACGTCCACTGTTAAACATATAGGCATATTATGCCTTCCCCACAGTTTTCCACATCGACCGATCACAAACGGTCTGCATCCAGTGTGATCCTGCGATCTTTATAAGGCCGTGTCCACCTTGTCGGTGGACGTCCTACGCTGCGCCTTTGGTCGAAGGGTCTCCAATCTAGAACGATTCTGCCCCACCGGCCATCAGTTCTTCGCGCTAGTGTCTGAAGACGAAAAGTCTTCAACCAGTTTGTGTTACCATTGATAACATACGGATTCGAAACGTGGTATCTAACTATGGGCCTTAAAAAGAAGCTCAAGATAAAACAACGAGCTATGGAGAGGCCTCGGTGTTTCTCTTCTCTACGAGATCGAATCAGAGGCCCAATTTTTAAATCATTCGCGTCAATATAACGAGTGATTATCGTTCAAAAACGAGTTTATTTCGTTGACTTTTAAGTCATCTTCGAACGAAAATCACACGCCATATTGAAGCGATTTAAAAACAGGGGCCCAGAAATGAGGAGATATTCCAAGATACGCTGATATGGCGCTGCGATCCTCTCCCATTCTTTCGAGATGGCCCATCTAATGGAGTCTCTGGGCTTTGGCTATTCCCAAGACTGACTGACAAGAGGCGGCGCAAGACCGGATTAGATGGCGTTCTCGTGTCGGAGGTCAAGACACACTTTGACTCGCTGCGCCAAAGTGAAAAATGAGTAAGTAAGAAATAAGGAGATACGTAGAAAAAACCGGTTAAGTGCGTGTCGGACCCGCGCACTGAGGGTTCCGTGCCACCCTTAACTGAATTCAGGGTCCACTTACTTTCACTTAACGAAAACATCATAATATATTACGACAGCAAAAATAACTTTGTTTTTCATAGTGTTTGTATAAAAGACAAAGTTATATTTGCGGTTGATAAAAATATGCAATATCTCAAAAACTACTGGTTCGATCCTCTTCAAACCAATTTTCGTTGCAAGTTTTTGTTGAGATCTACATCATATATTTTTTTCAAAATTTTCGCTTTCTTAGTTCAAAAGTTAGAGGGGGGGGGGGACGCCCATTTTACCACTTTGGAAGCGTCTATATCTCAAACCTTACACTTTTAGAAAAAATGGTTTTAAAAACCTCAACATCATTTTAAAAGACCTATCCATAGACACCCCACACGCATAGGTTTGAGTAAAAAAAAATTTTTAGGTTTTAGTTTCATGTATGGGAGCCCCCCTTAAATATAATTTTTCTTACTTTTTGTATCTGAATCGGAAAGCAGTAAACAAAATACACCTACCTACCAAGTTTCAGCTATGTGATGCTTATAGTTTCAGAATAAAGTGGCTGTGACATACGGACGGACAGACAGACAGACAGACAGACAGACAGACAGACAGACTTGACGAAACTATAAGGGTTCAGTTTTTTGCCATTCGGCTACGGAACCCTAAAACTAAGGTGACGCTCTGTAATAGGAGCAAAAAAATTTATCAATGATTCTACAGAGTAAGCTGGGGCCCTATTTATGAATCACTCGCGTCAATATTACGAGTGGTTTTCGTTCGAAAACGAGTTTTTTTATATTACTTTTAATTCATCTTCGAACGAAAATCACTCGCCATCTTGAAGCGAGTGATTCAAAAATAGGGCTCCTGGTCTTCCTTTGGCCCACCCGAAAGAAATAATTATAATTGACGTAGTAAGTAGACAGGCGTAGTAAGTATTTTCATTTCGTTGTAAAATATATCATAATAATTCCTTTGATAGTTTGACCAGAATAAAGACCAAGCTACGTGTTGTGTTACATAAAATATAACATGAAATTGAATAGACTTATAAAAAAATCTAAGATCTAGCGAACGGAGTAAAACTAAGACGCGCGTACGAAGTCGCGGGGGGCGCTAGTTATATCTAATATTCATTATATTCATCATTCCATCGCATTAGCAACTTTCGGGGTTTTTGATGGCGTACTTCTTAGGTACATTATTTTTCAAAGCATATTGAATTCCATGCCTAACCTTACCCATAGCAAGACAATGAAAATTCAAGAAGTATAAAGTGCCAAGTTGGAGCTTAGTTTGTATGTTTGTACAATTTGTATGTTTGTACAAATGTTGAATTCTTTCAAATTGACAATATTTGTTAACTGTCGACGCGTTGGCCATTTATCACCAAATTATAACCGAAAAAATAATTATGAAGCGAAACGGAAATATAATATACATCTGTGTACATGTTGCAGTCAAAGTTAGAAACATTATTAGTCATTAAATTACGAATGACCAAATTTAAGGGCGTAGCACTGATGGTCGATGGGGCAGAAAAGTTCTAGATTGGAGACCCTTCGACCAAAAGCGCAGCGTAGGATGTCCACCGACAAGATGGACAGACGACCTTGTAAAGATCGCAGGATCGCACTGGATGCAGACCACTCACAACCGGTCGCTGTGGAAAGCCGTCGGGAAGGCCTATGCTCAGCAGTGGACGTCCTTTAGCTGATAAAATTTATTTACTTTATTTCTTTTATGATATTAAGTTGATCAGTAGTATCACATTGGATTGACTGTCTCTTTGGTGTAGCGGTTAGATAGCTGGCTGGTCACTACCCAACAGCTCTCGGGTTCAAATCCCGAGGCGGGGCAAAATTTGTTATCGCTATAATATCTCCTGCGTACTTGGCCTAGGCTATCTCTGTTGAACCGACCTCAGCCTGGGGTCCATAGTCCGGCGAATGGTCGAAGACAGGGAGGCTTGGCGAGCCATGGCCGCATTTTGCGAGCGGGTTATCGCCGAAAAGGAGAGCGCGGAGCGAGAGCGAGAGGCTGCGGCTGACGCACTCCTTATGCGCCGAAGGCGTACTAGGCGCAGGAGGAACCTCCACCACCTGCACATGCCCCTCCCTGTGCCTCGGGTCGCGGACGCGGGGGCGTCCGCTTCCCAATAAGAGGCGCGATGGTGTGTATTGCGTTCTACGCATCATCGGGACATCAAGCCGGAGGACACCTCCTCCTCCGGCGCTGAAGGCAGGGGCTTTTACCCTCTTCAGATCGGGTGAGACCGTGTGTCGGTCTAGTCAGTGAGGAGCCGGGGATGTGTGCTTATGGCGCTGACTCGTGGCCCCGAACTCATGGCTCCCGAGAACGCCGCTGGTTTTTAGTGGGTATGCCCCGATCGGGGAGAGTCCCAGGTTACTGCTGCCCTCCCCCGAGGGCGGCAGGTATGCGTAAGGCATTTTTCAGCGAAACCAAAAAAAAGGCTATCTCTGTTGAGGGGTCGCCATTGCCGAAAATCGGTAGGAGAAGAATAATTATTAATAACATTAAAATTATAATAGTGTAATATTGATTATGAATGATTTATTTTGATTTTTATCCATCGCGATAACGCAGCCAGCATCATTGCGTCTATGCCTTTTATAGACGGTTTTATTTTTGAGTGAATTTTAAGTAAGAGAAGATATTAAGTTGATGCAAGTGTTTTTCTACTACCTTTTCAATAAACAGTGCATAAGGTGAGTTGGAAAGCGGAATTGAAATTTAGTATTGTCTGTTTCTTTAGTTTTCTTTGAACCGGTTACATTTCCAAATGACCGATCTGAAACTTTAACCGCAACATAAAATTTTATTTGTTCAATTTTCGGGGGGCATATTTTGTTATCACCGGTATAAATAGTTAGGGTTTTTAGAAATTGACACACTCAGTTGTCATCGGCAAGATGGTGGGTCTGAAAGTAATAACTATCGCGTGCTTGGTAAGTTTTATACATATGTATATTAATTAAGTACCTAATTTATAACTTGCTAATTTAAGGTATAAGCTTAATAGCGCGGGGGACAAACCCTGTCGGCACATATCTAGGGGGACTGCCGCAAAATCGTCCGCGCGTTTTGATTTTACTCCGTCCCCGAATGTCTTAGGTCTAATTTTTAGGCCTACTGACTGTGACATCTCGTTTGGTGCAGTGGTTAGCGCTCTGACTACTGAACCAGCGGTTGCGGGTTCAAACCTCGCAAGGGGCAAACGTTTGTGTCATGAGCACGAACATTTGTACCTAAGTCATGGATGTTATATGTGGAAGACGCCCCCGTCATTATCGTTGTCTGGTTTCGTAATACAAGGAAGTCAATTCCTTACTTCGAAACCCGACGATTGGCCAGTGTGTCGAGCGCATATTTTTTAATTTTATTTAGTCTTTCTTCATAAATCAGCTAAAATGAAGTAAAGTTAACCTGTAACGACCCACTGCTGGGCAAAGGCCTCGCCTCAATTATGAGGTTGTTTTGAGAGCTTAGCAAAGCCAGATGTTTAAAGCCGCCCGTTAGGCCTCTGACTAGGCCTAACGACTAATATCAACCGATATTAGCCGAGAACAACAGCTTAACTTGCCTTCAGAAGCACGGAGATGCTCATGATATATTGAAAGATTTTGTATTTTTTTATTGAATACAGGATTGTATGTATTAATATAAATGTGCGTAGACTGTTGGTGTACGTATATAAGCTTGACATCATGCACATACTCCAAAAGTATTCGTTTCTCCTAAATAGAAGAGAAATGCGTAAGTATTTTATTTTATTGTCGATTTGACTGAGTTTGTAATTTGAAAACATTTTGAATAGTTTTAAATACTCTTTAAAAAAAACTATAGATACTCTTTATTGAAAATTAAAATTACTGTTTCGGCGGCCTTATTACTTGGAGGCGATCTCTTCCAAACAATTATTGACAATGTAAACAGAGAGGAAGAGTGTGCAATGAATTGGTAGGTATACCTAGTAAAAGCTTAATGATACCTACGTAGCCTGTAAACATCCTCCTCCACTCCACTGCTGGGCAAAAGCCTCATTTCAAAGAAAGAGGTAAATATGAGGTGGTATGAGCCGTAACCGCTCAGTGCGGATTGGTGGAGGGGTGTTTGCAAGGCAAGCGACCAATCTTAGTCAGTGTTATCAAGCTACCCCATAGATCCTCTGACTTAACGATATAAGCCGAACCAACAACTTAACGTACCAAAGCACGGATATGCTCGTGATATACGTCACTAACATGGTCAGAATGGTCACCCATCCAAACACCGACCGCGCCGTAGGTTGCTTAACTTCGGTGATCATGACCAAAGCGCTGCTGCCGCTAAGCTACAAACACCACCAGGATTACCAGGAATATAAGGATGTCTTTTTTTCAGATCGCTGTCGCGTTCTCAATTCCAACCCTGAGAACTACCCCGGTAAATGGAGCAGTCCAAATAACTTCCGGAGTTCAGGGAAACAACGGAAATGGAGGTATGTCCAAAGACCATCAGTTTTATTTGATTGATAAATAAACGGACTTGTAATAAATAAAGATATTTATTTATAAATATTTGCACGCCTGCATGCAAGCTGAATACAGCTATACTTACTTTTAAGACCTGCAGCTTGTAACTTGCATACTTTTGTGTATTTTGGCAAATAAATGATTGATTTGATTTGATTTTATGATCAGGATAACCCAATTATACAGGATGTAACAAAAAGATTAACGAAGCCTTAAACCACGCATTCAGTACATCAAACCAAATCGTATGTAATAAAAATAATCGCTTGAAAACAACTTTTAGTTGTAGGCATTAAAATAAATCATTGATTTATTAGCCGCAATGTATGCGCGCGCGGAGCGCTCAGGCGTAGCGACGCGCGCGCACACAATGACGCGCTTAGTTATGTGCGTGCGGGCGCTAGCTGTGTGCGTGCGCCCGCGCCACACCGCGCGATACATTGCTTAGTGCACGGCTTATGGTCCGTTTACGAAAAAAAGTAATGAAAATTTTTAACATGTTTCTTAGAGAAAAACTCTTGTTAGTACTATTAGAAGAATTTTGTTTAAAAAACTCTGAAAAAATGTTTCACTTCGACTGTCAATATCTCAGTAACGCGTCATTTCCCAGGTATGGTTTCTTCAAGAGAAATGATCGTATGAATGGGGGGAATAAGTGGTTTTCGGCTTCGTTAAGCCTTTTGTTACACACTGTATGTACAGCTTAAAAAAACTACAAGTGTCGAAATGCAGAAGGGAATCCTTCCTAGTAACCAACAATTTGTGGATTTCGTTTTTGGTGCAGTGGTTAGCCTGCTCCTGACGCCGACTGTCGCGGGTTCGAATCCCCGCAAAGTGATGTGATACGCTCGAATATTTGCACTTAAATCATGGATGTTATTGTATCTTAGTATTTATGGGAGACGCACCCGTCGTAATCGTTGTCTGGTACTTCGTAACACTAGTAAGAAAATACCTTATATTTTATCACTACCAGACGATTTGTGTAAACATAGAAATGAAATCGTCTTTTAAAAGCTTCGAATACACATAATATACTTGTAAAACGGGGCAGTAGCTTGCATGCCAGTTACGGGCATACGCAAGTTTAGCAATTTGCGTCCTTGCATGCCTCTATATTTAAATTGATATTGACACGCGCCAGTTTCGGAGCCCCCCGCGTCCACTCTCTCACATTGCATACCAGTAAGCGTCTTCCTAAGTTCCTACACAAAAAAGAAGATGGCATGCAAGTGTACCAGCCACATTTAAGTGTATTTCAGCCTTTAATTTTTCAGGGATCGATATGGCGCCGGCGGTCGCGTAGACAAAAGAATAACGAATGAATATTGATAAACACATCTGGGTATTACTTACTAAAATAACCTTTATCTTTTTTCTCAGGCGGTCTCGTCGGAGGCATCTTGAACACAGCTGGCAACATCGTCAGCGGTGTAACCAACGCTGCTGGTCAAATAGTCGGCGGTGTTGCCAACACAGCTGGCCAACTCGCTAACGGTGTTGCTAACACTGCTGGGAACATCGTCGGCGGTGCAACCAACACAGCTGGCCAACTCGCTAACGGTGTTGCTAACACGGCTGGGAACATCGTCGGTGGTGTTGCTAATACGGCTGGCAATGTTGTCAACGGAGTCGCAAACGGCGCAGGCAATGCTGTTAATGGCGTCGTGAACGGCGCAGGCAATGCTGTTAATGGCGTCGTGAACAACGCAGGCAATGCTGTTAATGGCGTCGTGAACGGAGCAGGCAATGCTGTTAATGGCGTCGTGAACGGCGCAGGCAATGCTGTTAATGGCGTCGTGACCGGCGGAGTGAATGGACAGGTAAGGATTCTGTAGATACTACAAAATTATTATTTTGGCCACTTGTGGATGGAGAATCGAAACAAATACAAAACTAACGACATGCCGTACGTTTTTAATATAGGCTCAATTATATAGCTTTTGTGTTAATTTGGAAATAACATAAACAAAAATGTTTCCACTTCATAATTTATTAAAGATAATAATTAGTAATAGTAATAATAATAGTAATAAGATCGAGTAATTTATTTCCTGCTTCAGTCAAATTGTGGTATCCAGAATTAAATCAAGCGTATAATTTTACCTCTTGCACACTTAAATTTGTGCAATAAAATATTTATAATTTTTCAGGTCAGCGGAAACGTCGGTCTCGGTCTTGATGGAGTCTTCCGTAAGTTTCTAATTTATTTATGCTGTAATGCCGTAAATATTAATAAAAGGCACAATAATGACTCCGCCGGCCCATGAGGTGTTCTCAACACGTACCACTAGATGGCGCTGGAAGTAATTTGACTCGCACTATGTTCTTGCCTCTTCGTATATTCGTTGATCAATCTGTATATTGGACGTTAATAAAAAAATAATTATTTTTCCAGAGCCACTCATTGGTGCTCTTACAGGACTGGCAGGCAATGCCGGTTCCATCCTCAAGGACTTGGCTAACTTCAGTAAGTATTATTTTCCGATTAATGTAAAAAGAAATAAAATACAATGCGGCTAATTTATTGAAAACAGCCTCCATCTTAAAATATTTTTTACAGTTTGAAGAAATGTGGTGGAAATACACACCCTTGGGGAGGACTTGTTTGTTAAATTAAACTTAGGTATATAACAACTTACGAATGGAAATATTATACCATTGGACTTGACCATCATTTAAATTAACCATCTATGTATATGATTTGTAAACTTAGAAAAAAAATAGTGATATTTTTAGAAACTTTACATTTGACATACATTATCGCACACGTAACAAAAATCACCAATCTTTTTTTCTCTTCTGCAGAGATACCTGGTACCATCGATGATGCTCTCAACGCATTGATTACTGGTAAATATTAATACATACTTTTAATTGACTACATTTCTTTTCTAAGACACGCATGAAACCATCCTACTACTATTATAAAGGCGAAAGTTTGTAAGTATGGATGTATGGATGTATGGATGTATGGATGTTTGTTACTCTTTCACGTAAAAACTACTGAATGGATTTGAATGAAACTTTACCACAATATAGCTTATACATCAGAATAACATATAGGCTACAATTTTTGAGGTTTCTAATGTGAGGTCGTAAAAAAAACACATTTTTTGCGCTTACATTGCAAACGAACCTGAAGTCCACGCGAACGAAGTCGCGGGCAAAAGCTAGTGATACATAAACCCAAAAGCTACCTATTCAAAAACAAAACCGTATCCTTGTGGCAATCTGGCAATGTTGCTAATGAATGATAATTATTGGTTATTATAAATTTCTAAAGATTAATAGCGTACAATGTTGCTGAAAACCTGTAACGGCTAATTATAAGAAAGATATCAAGTGTAAAATAGATGTTATGTACGTACTTAGTACTCTCTATATAACAAACATGACTAGATGAGATTAAGCTCAGATACAACAATGGCTCGTCCTCTTTTTAAATCGAATTATTTAAGTAAGAAAAAGGTAAAAGTTTAGACACAGGATGGTTACTATAATTCTAAATATTACACTATTATCTTGGTACCTGAGAATATTTACTGTGTTTCGTTTTAAAATCTATTGTTTTCCCTTATAGTTGCCGCTGGTCTCGGTGGAATCATCAACGCTGTGCTCCCAGGAAGTAAGTTCAGAACCAGTTATTCTTGACATCTGATAATAGAAACAAAATCACGCACAGAGTAGCCCATAACTCTGAGAACAGATACAGTGACGAGTCAGAAAATACTGAACTACTTTTTCGCTACGAAAGTTAATAAACTTAAAATCTAACTAGGTATTCAAAAGCGAAACCGTTTCCATGTGGCAAGGAGGCGATCATACTAGCTGCATTGCTTGCGTTGGATAGCAATGCCTTGAGCTGGAAACCAGCCAGCTTTATTATTTGACAAAGCTGAATTTAATTTGAGTGCAATTTTTCCTAAAAGCAATTTAGCAGAAAGCAATTATCAGAAACAGCGCAATCACTAGCAAGTGAGACATACTTACTTGCGTCGCTTGACGTTTTCAGCCAACTCCGCTGACTGCTTCAAATTAGGCCGATTTAACAGTTTTTTCAAAAATTCTTTGTCATAGGTACTTAAGATTAAGTTTATTTTTCATTTTATGTAGCGGGTATATGATACGCTAATAATTTTCATATATTTTCAGCTGGATCCGCCCTTGCTCAACGTAAGTATTTACCTCATTCTAATTTACGAAATTCAATAGTTTAAGTTAAATCTGACACACAAGAGGAAAAAAATCAATCTAGAGCTAGGTTACAGTTTCGAAAAAATTGATATTATCACCGTTTTTATCAGTGCTGTTAACTTTCTTGTCTTTTATAACAAAGTACAAAGCGAAGCTCGTTCACCCAAATATTGATCCTTAAACGGACTAGATCTTTGATTTTTTATTTTTACTAGATCATTATTATAAAGTTAAATCACATATAATTCTGGTTTACAGTTGTCATCGGTCTTCTGAAGATTCTCATCTGCGCCATCGGATCACCAGGACTTACTGGAGCAGTGCTCGGAGACACCCGTGCCGGTAAATAATAAAAATAATCTTTTAACCAACTCCAACTACAGAAGAGGATTTATAGGTAAACCACTTTAATGTGCGTGAGGGGTGCGGGCGGGTGTATCCACGCTTCCAGGGGGCGTATTACGATCCAACTTAATCCGTTCAATTCCGAGGCAGTTCAATTTCCACTCAGTGTAAACGAATATTATAAATATTTATATTTATATTGTTATATTATAGTAATATTATCAATATAATGCGAAATTGCAATAAGAATAGCTAATTTGACAGTAAAGCAGCGCTCTTTAACTGTCAAAACTGCATCGCAATACGCACCCAGCACCCTTTTACGCAACCCGCTCTTGCCTCCCACCACGCCCCTGTGCTCTGCAGGCGAGGTCTCTAATTCTCGGTCTATCTATGTTTTTGTGCACATAAATAGAGACTACATTATGTTGAAACTTATTAATGTCAGCAAAAACTAGTCAAAAAACACCTTGTATCTTATCTCATCTCTGTATCGAATCTAAAATCTTTGATTTTAGAATTTTACACCTAAGTACCCAGACTAGGCTTAACGACTAATATCAACCAATATTAGCCGGAACCAACGGCTTAGCGTGCCTTCCGAAGCACGGAAGAATATAAAATGGCCGGAATGATCCCATCCAAGCACGACCGCGCCGTAGGATGCATATGAATTGGTGTAACCTAATCTACCTGCAATCTGTCAGGTCCGAAGCACGTTTTTGTTACAACTAGAGCAAGCTAATCGTCATAATCTTCAAAAGACAGGATTCTATAAGAACACAAAATGACGCTAATTATGTTTCCCAGGATACAACAACCCACAAGACGTCCCAGCCATCTGCAGCTCATCTAACGGATACTACGGCGTCAAGGGATACACCGGCAAGAACAACGGTGGAGCCATCTACAACTACTACAATCTCGGAGACATTGACCAACAATTCAGGGATGCCATCAACAAGTACACCAACGGCAAAGGCGTCGACGGACTTACCGGTGAGTTACTTGACCAGTAAGTTAGCCTGTAACGTCCCACTGCTGGGCAAAGGCTTTGCCTTTGACGACGCGTTTGGTGTATTGGTTCTCTTGACTATTACGCCGGCCGTCGCGGATCCGAATCCCGCAAGGGGTAAATGTTTGTGTGACGAGCACGCACAATTGTTCCTAAGTCATGGATGTTGTATGTATATGTATGTATAAGTATTTATGGGAGACGCCCCCGCCATAACCGTTGTCTGATACTTCGTAACACAAGGAAGAAAATTCTTTACCACGAAACCGGACAGTTGGTGTGTTGTCTGGCACATATTTATTTAATTATGTACCTAAGCTGTGAGGTAGTTTAATCATCTTAAAGAGCTGGTCTCTTGTTGGTGGAGTTTTTTCACTTTTTAAGCTTTTCTGCATTTTTGAAACGACTCGACATTTAACTTTTGCTTTATTTGATGCATATAGCTTATTCTTGGTCTTAATTTACTTACCTATCCAAAACTTAAAGATGCGTTATAATCACACATTTAACCTTTATTCAATTATTAATTAATTGTTTTGTCTTCTAGGTTCCCAGAAATACATAGCTCAATGGATTCTTCAACTCACCGGTCTCGTCAAGAGCCGTAAGTATACTGTTCTTAATTTTAATCGTCAGTATTAACTTCGTGTATATGACTTAATAAATAATGACTAGGAAATCAAGACATGAAGATATCTTATATATCTGTCTTAATTAATATTATTATAAATTAATTGCACTTAAAAAAACAACTTGTGTCAGGCAGAGATTCGAACTACCGCGTTGAGCGCTTTCCGGGCGCAAGCTTGAAACAATCGGTCATAGGACGGAATCACTAAGTATAATAACAAAAACAAGACCTAATTTTAATACGTTTTGTTTAGATATTCTCTTTATTAGGTTACGATGAAGGCCAAACCAAGGGTCGTGATTCAATTTGAACTAGTTAATATATAAATTGATACAGAAGTAACAAGGGCGTGTTTTATATTTGAACTTATAAATATAATATTAAAAATAACTTTATTCCAGATCCAAATGGCAACTTCTCTCTAGACGACATCAACACTTTGGCCACTCTGTGTAAGTATTTTAATATTAAGTTTGTAAGACGCACAATTATTTGGTACCACTACTCACCGCTAGATGGCGTTGGATGTACATTGAATCGCGGCAATTACTGCTGTTGCCGGATCCTTATAAACTCCACTAATTATTAGTCTCTATTCATTCATAGTCTCTCCTAAGAGACCCTAATGACCTCTGAGTGGCATTCAAGCTATTGGAACACTCTACAAGGCACTAGTAAGGTGGTCGTACAATGTGACAGTGACAGTGACATTAAACACTCGTTAAATATTATTTATTTGCCAAAGAATGAAAAATAAGTATAATCTTCCATATTCAATAGTCTTCATGATGTGATTTCAAGACATTAAGTTAAGATTACGTATCTATGAGCAATTTGGATTTCAGTATTACTACTCAGTATAACGTATAATTCAGTATAACGTTAGTATTTATTTATTCAGTATAACGTTATTTATATAAAACTACTATTATAGCTACCTCACCTGCATAATTTGTACATTTGACTCAGTTTTTTTGCCTTTTCTCATTTATGTTTTTATTTTACAGTGGTCCAAATTGCCGGAGGCATCGGCAACTCATACCAATCTGGACGTGAGTATTATTATATATTTTTTTTCTTCCATCATATTTTTTTGTTTTTAAATATTATTCCATTTTAAATTTTAATTTAGCAAAATACTAATATTAAAAAAAATACTAATTTATGTTTTTATTTACAGTTGGTGACAAGATTGCACAGAGTGAGTGTCGAGTACAAACTTCGATTTCGTTAAAAAGAAAAACAAAAAAAATCCGCTAATGTTTTCCAATAGATATGCTATGATGAAGTAGGTCCATCATCATCAAATTTAAGAGCTTAAGCTCTTGTCGTTGGAGATTTTATCCATGAAAACTCCAAATTATAGAAGAAAGTGTGGTAGCTTCTTGCTTCTTCTTGTTGCTTCTTCTTGCTTTCCACACTGTAGTATAATAACCGGGGGTTTCCCGCCTCTTAGTACCCAGTCGAAATGTAGTGGGAAATATTTTATAGTGGGATGGGCTTCCCTATTAAGAGGATCGTGTGCAGGCGTAGCGCAGCGCGAGTTTTCATACATTTCGAACGCCAACGGTCGAAATATGCTTGCGGGGGAAATCGTTTTCCCACCCGTAAACCTATGGACTGAGACAAATTTGGTCTCATTTGCTATCATACATCTTGAACTACGCGTGTACGTCTTCGAGTTTTTGGATAAAGGCTTGATTAGTTAAAAATGGACGAAACTCCGAAGAGATTTTTTAATCAAAAAAGTAAATGTTTAGGTTCTTAAATTTTCTGAAACATACAATATTTAAATAAAAACGTACGAGCATATTTTTTCTAAATATCTCTAACATGTAAAAAATGACAAATTCAGACAACGTTTAAGGGGTGGAAAACATTTTCTCTTTTTGTATGGAAGCTACGCTATATTCAGTGACGATCCTGTGCCATTGCGAATAATGCCGCCATCAATTAAGCGTTCTCCTTGTGTTGGGTAGCAGCAATATCAGTACTGGCAGAAGAAACAGTTTATCAGGATAAAGTAGTTAAAAGTTATAATTGGGTAGTTTCCTGCAATCACATGTAACATGAACGCATGCTAAGTTTGTCGATGAATTGCATGCATGATGTTACTACTAAGCCTAATAATTTAATATATTATTTTCAGGATTGGTTAATTACCTCTACGATAGCACCAAAGGAGGCAAAATAACCATAAGTAAGTCCAATACAAAAATATATTTGTTTGAAAATTTTATTATTTTATTTTTGTAAATTTTATTGAATAGGAAATCATTTTTAGTAACCATTCAATATTTCTTTAGACTTGCAAGCACAGCTACCAACAATCACCGCAAACATTGACAAGTGCTCCAATAATTCATTCGGAGGAGCCATCAATGGTAATACCCAAACTACCACCAACAACCAGGGAACAACCACCACCACCACCACCACCAACAACCAGGGAACTACCACTAACAACAACAACAACAATAACCAGGGAACGACCACCAACAACCAGGGAACGACCACCAACAACCAGGGAACGACCACCAACAACCAGGGAACCACCAACAATAACCAGGGAACCACCACCAACAACCAGGGTACTACCACTACCAACAACAACCAGGGAACTACCACCACCAACAACAACCAGGGAACCACCACCACAACTACCAACAACAACCAGGGAACCACGACCACAACTACCAACAACAACCAGGGAACCACCACCAACAACCAAGGAACCACCAACAACAACCAAGGAACCACCACCAACAACCAAGGAGCCACCAACAACAACCAAGGAACCACCACCAACAACCAAGGAACCACCACCAACAACCAAGGAACCACCACCAACAACCAAGGAACCACTACCAACAACCAAGGAACCACTACCAACAACCAAGGTACCACTACCAACAACAACCAAAACGGGAATACCAACACACAGGTAAGGAAAATATAGTCGAAATTTATTATTTAATTAAATACAGGCAAAAGATTAAAAATAATACTCGTATTATTATCAACTCATTTATCATTTGCTGTCACCGTGCTCTAATTCATACAAAAAATTAACCTGGACAATTTTCAATTTTTATCTTACGAGCAAGCAGCACTATTCTTTTTTGGGGCTCTTCCATGATGCCAATTTGGTAGTTATTTTAAGGAAAAATTTTCTTTAATCTTTTTTCTCATTAACTTAGGTATTTATCGTGTATGCCCTTACTCCTCATGAGGTTAAATATCAATTTTACCAGAGGTGATGTATATAGAAAAGTTAATAACACTCTTTATATTTTTATAGGTCGGACTTGGTCTTGGCGCTATACTCAGTAAGTACTTATCTTAGTAGATTGATTCATTATGTCTTACAAAAAAAGCATGGGAGATACGGTTGTCTGTCTATAGCATTTATTTTGCATTGTCTAGTAAGTAGTCGCACAGTTGACTCCTAGCGGTTGATAAGTTAAGACACAGTAGTTGGCTAGTCAATGGGCGCTATTGACTTCAGAGTTTAATACTAACTGTGGTTACATTAGTAAAAATAAAATCATGAATAATACTTTTTTAGCTAGGTACCTTTGTCTTGCCTAAAATATAGGAATCGAAATAACAAAAAACGAAAAATGCATGTTTTAGCGACATCTTACTAGATTGTTGACGAGGTATTTGTATCTCAATAACAAAAGTATTTTAAAAAAAACCATTCTATTTGATATCCATAAAAATAAAACCTTCTCTTAGCATTTTGTTTAATTTATTTTTTTCTGCTTTCAGAACCACTCCTCGGCGCTCTAACAGGTAAGATACTTTAAAGTTATCGCATGAAATCGTATAGTTTACTTATACGAGTACCACCTTTATGTACGACTTGCAAGTTCGACTTTCATAGAAATAATGTATATTTTATTTTGTCATAGGACTGGCAGGAAACGCTCGCGACATCCTGACCGACTTGCTTAACCTGAGTAAGTACTTACAATTTAATTATTATTTGAATTTAAAAAATCCTATTACTTACTCTTTTATATTGTAGTAGATTTGTTATTTTTATTGTAAATTCTTATAATATTGCTTCTTTTTACATATTAACTTTTCTTTTGCAGACATCTCAGGAACCGTTGACGACGCTCTCAACGCCTTGATAACTGGTGAATATTAATTATATTTGTATTGATTATTATAATATTTGGTAATTGTCTACTCATACCCATGCTAACCAATTTTATTATTCTTAGTGAGCGCTGGAGTTGGCAACATCATCGACAACATCCTCCCAGGAAGTAAGTTCAGCTTTAATCTTTGAAAAATATAATAAGAAGTTTTCATAACCTTCTTAATATTGTTTTTGTTCTTGATTGTAACAAAATTTGAATTTGTTTTAATAATTTTTCTTTTATTTACAGCTGGATCTGCATTAGCTCAATGTAAGTATCTATGTTTAAATTATTTATTTTTTCATATCATTTTCTTTGATTATTTTCACATAAGTTTTTGACGTCTTGACATTTGTACATTTGGCTTTACAAAGAGTTCCCTTGACTATTTATATGAAGCATTTTGAAGGATAGAATTTCAACCCTTTTTATTTTTTCAGTGGTCATCGGACTGTTGAAGATCCTCATCTGCTTCGTTGGCTCACCAGGTCTTACTGGTCAACTTCTTGGAAAAGGCGTCTCAGGTAATTTATCAGAAAAAGTGTGCTGAATCAACTAGTTAAACCATGTGTTAGGATGAAGAATGTTTTACAATTACAAAATCAAAGTTTAAAGAAATTCAGTGATTAAGAATTTGCGTGGTAGCGATTGGAAAAAATATCTAGGTTTCTACAAGTGAAAAGCCATCATTGCATTAAATAATAATAATATGGAATGTTTTTACTACTTCAAATAATACAAACACAGCTCACTTGGCTAAGGCTCGCAAGTTTGTCGTGAAAATAAAAGTAACTTCGTCTTTGAGAATTAAATTCAAAACAAAAAAAATATAATATAAAAACATTGCCTTTACAAATTGAGCCAGGTGACATAATGATATCGAAATAAATAGCTTGTACTACATAAAGAGCAACTGGAGGTGAATCACAGTGGGTTTGAACCTGGACAGCGCTGATCTATCTAAACTAAAACTGGGTTCTTTTATCAGGAAAAAACATCCCAGCATTCTGCAGCTCAAGCTCCGGATACTACGGCGTCAAGGGCTACAAGGGCAAGGATGACGGTAGCGCCATCTACAATTACTACAACCTTGGAGACATCGACGCACAATTCCGTGCTGCTATCAACAAGTACACCAACGGACAAGGCGTCAGTGCTCTCACTGGTTAGTCAAATCACAGTCATCCAATAATACACTTTGTACTATATTTGATCCAACACGTCAATATGTAAGAACACAACTTACTACTTTCTTACTACATATAACTCTATGCCATCGCACATTTTGACCGCCTGAATTGTACTCCTATTTAATATTTAAGATGTTTCTGTATTATATTTTATTGTTTATGGTGTGCAATAAAGTATATTTATTATTATTATTATTTATTATCACTTTTCTTACAGGTTCCCAGAAATACATTGCTCAATGGATACTTCAGCTGAGCGGACTTGTTAAGCAACGTAAGTTTTTTTTACGTAATAATAATTATTATTCATCATAATAATAATAATATGTAAAAAAAAGTACGAAACGATAAAAATTTACGATAGTGTAAGTTCTTATAAGATTTTTTTTAATTTCCCACAAAAAAACTGTTAAATTTCTTATAAAAATAACAAGAAAATCACTATTAAAATTGAATAATGTACTTAATAACTTAAAAAGTATGTATTTTTTCAGATCCAAATGGTGACTTCTCTACTCAAGATATCAACACTTTGGCAACGCTCTGTAAGTTGAAATCTTATTTAAAATAAATCCCAATTTTTATTGGTTACGGGCTCACGAGTTACATGTTACTGTTTTTTTCCAAATATAAATATTTTTAGAGTATTAGTAATATATTTATTATAAGACTTAAACTAATCAATTTTTTTCAGTGGTTCAAATCCTTGGAGGCATCGGAAACTCTTACCAATCCGGACGTGAGTGTATTATAATGTAGTATTCCTTTACATTTAACATTTTCTTAATATTACTGGTACAATGAAAAAACATATAAAATATATTATAATTATTCACTACGCCAAAAAGTAAAATACATGTATATACATTTTTGTGAATTATAGTTCTTGGCACTTAAAGTAAAGGATACATTCTCAATTTTTTGCTATGTATTGGATGTAACTAGACAGATTATTTTTGGGATATTCACAAAAACTTTACATTGTATTAATAATTTATTTAAATTTTACACTTTTACAGTTGGAGACAAGCTCGCACAAAGTAAGTTCAAACCGAATATTAAACCTTAATTAATTACCTAAACATTTATTTAAAATATAATTTTTATTTATTAAAACAATTTTTCTTTTACAGAATTGGTTACATTCCTTAAGTCAAGCACTCAGGGATCGAACATTACTATCGGTAAGTTTGTAATTTATTTCAATTTAAAAATCAACTTACATTCGAAGCCAAATAGCGCAACATACATGAAATAAGTTGAAAAATAAATTCAATTTGTCATTTTAAAACAAATACCTTTCTATGTTATATAAAAGTTACTCATAAATTCTAACTACTTACAAAATAATAATTAGATATAGACATACTAAGATCGTGGTATTAATGTATAATTATATTTCAGACCTGCAAGGTCAGCTGCAAGCCATCTACCAAGAAATTGACAAGTGCTCCACTAACTCATTTGGAGGAGCCATCAATGTGAACACTAATGGCCAGACCAACACCCAGGGCACTACAACGAACAACCAGGGAACCACTACCACCAATAACCAGGGAACCACTACCACCAACAACCAGGGAACCACCACTATCAACCAGGGAACCACCACTACCAACAACCAAGGAACCACCACCAACAACCAGGGAACCAACAACCAGGGAACCAACAACCAGGGAACCACCACCAACAACCAGGGAACCACCACCAACAACCAGGGAACCACCACCAACACCCAAAATACCAACACCAACAACCAAAACACTAACAACCAAAACACCAACAACCAAAATACTAACAACCAAAACACCAACAACCAAAACACCAACAACCAAAACACCAACAACAACCAAAATAATCAGGGAACCACCACCACAACCACAACCAACAACAGCCAAACCACCAACGGCCAAACCACCAACGGCCAAACCACCGGAAACACACAGACTACCACCACCAACAACAATAACCAAAACAACAACAACAACCAAAATGGAAATACGAACACACAGGTGAGCAAAATATCTAATAGAGAGAATTTATTGTTTGCTAAATGACGACAAAAGCTTAAAAATAATACAGGCTCATTTGACTTACATTTGAATTAAATTATTTCGCATTTGTACTATGATTTAACTTTAAAAAAAAATTAACTTGGTATGTAATCTATACTAATATTATAAAGCTGAAGAGTTTGTTTGTTTGTTTGTTTGTTTGAACGCGCTAATCTTTTTGTGTTGGATAGTCCAGTTATCGAGGAAGGATATAGGCTATATAACATCACGCTACGACCAATAGGAGCAAAGATATAGTGGTAAATGTGTAAAAAACGGGAGAAAGAAGTCACTATTCCACGCGGACGAAGTCGCTGGCAAAAGCTAGTATTAAATATGAGCACTCGCGAGCTTTGAGACTTCCATTACAATACTTGACAATTAATTTAAGCGCACACTAAAATGGTTTAAAACGAAAAACGTTATAAGTGCTAACCAACTGAAGTTGCAGCATAACAGTATGGGGCCCTATTTTTGAATCACTCGCTTCATGATGTCGAGTAATTTTAGTTCGAATATGAATTAAAAGCCAAGGAAAATAACTCGTTTTCGAACGAAAATCCCTCGTAATACAGACGCGAGTGATTCAAAAATAGGGCCCATGATATGATTATGCAGGTAGAGGTATTTGGCTATCAGTTACTATAATTATTTTATTTTTATAGGTCGGACTCGGTCTTGGTGGAATACTCAGTAAGTACTAGATTGTTTGATTTTTTTTTTAACCATAAATGCTAGTGTTGATTCGACTCACTCCGGTCAAGCCAACTGCTGATACCGGCGCAGCTAGTCATAAAAAGTCATAAAAGTAGTTTATTTTTGCATATAGACCCACTGGGGGCACTTATACACGTCCCAACATAGGCCCTACCACAGCTTCGGAACAATTGTGGGCTAGTGCTGAGAAGAAGCTGCGCATCAAACTCAGTCACTATTGTCAATGTGAGCGTCTAGCTGATAGTCTACACTATCTACACTAATATTATAAAGAGGAAAACTTTGTTTGTTTGTTTGTTTGTTTGATTGTAATGAATAGGCTCATAAACTACTAGACCGATTTTAAAAATTCTTTCACCATTCGAAAGCTACATTATCCACGAGTAATATAGGCTATATTTGATTTTGAACAAAAATAGGGTTCCTCGGATATTAGGGTTTTTCGGACACAAGGTGTAAAAAATCAACCAAAAAAGTTACTTATTTTGCGTACCCTGCCTAACGGCTGAACCGATTTAGCTGAAAATTGGCAGGGAGGTAGCTTAGAGCCAGGAGAAGGACATAGGATACGTTTTATCCCGTTCAACGGGGCCGGGGCTGGGGCGGGACGGGGCCGGGGCGAAACAAAGTTCGCTGGGACCGCTAGTAGTTGATATAGTAGTAGCGACTTAGTAGTTGACACGTTGCTTTTAGTTCACACGTCGAGAGCCAGTAGACGGCACGTCAACGATATTTTTACCTTGAAAATTACGTTTATTTTTACTAATGTAAATAAAATAATAAATCGTTTAAATGATTTTACATTTTTAGTCTAGCATTTTATGTACAGTCGCCAGCACATCAGGTTACCCACTTTTGTTGCAAACTAGCCCTTATTACAACTGCATAAGATATCTAGCATTATAGGCAAACCGCTTCGTTGAGACTTCGCCTGCGGGGTACAGGGGTGCGGGCGGAAAGACGAGAGTGGGGACTGTAAGGGGTGCGGGCGGCGGCGATACACAAGAGACGAAATTTGCCGCGACATTTCTTAAGATATGTGACGTCAGTGGTCACAATGGTGGTCGTCAGTGTCGACACTTCATAACATTACATAACATATTGGAAAAAAATATTCGATTCGATACAATTACACCAATGAGAGTGAATTAATTCTAAATATTTTTATCCAGAGCCGTGGATTTTGATCAATAAATAAAATGGAATCTTTAAATAAGATTGAATTTTTGGCAAAATTAAAAATTTCAAATAACATTCCCTGGTAACTTCTGCGACTGTTTTGTTTGAGTGTATATCTAGTTCATATTCATATCTAGTTCATATTCATATCTAGTTCATATTCCACTGAATTTAGATTTATATTTCATTCTTTAATATTCGTATATATTAGGAGCCTTTATTAAAACACTGTTATTTTACAGTGTTCAAACGGTGGACTTAATGCTAAGAGCATTCTCTTCCCCAGTTATACTTCGGCATAGAATATTATAAAAGTACTACAACTTTTGGTCATGTACAAAGATTGTAACAGGTGCTGGAGAATGATGTAAAATAGAAATTAAAAAAAAACACGACAAAAAATACAATAATATAGATTTTGTGTCCGAATATACTGCGACTCATCTTCAGACTTCAGTCAGACAGTATTCTCTTGTGTACTTCTGTCAAAGCGTCCGCAACTGTCAACAGATGCTATCGCTACCTGTGTAGCGAGCGTACTGAAGTTTGAAAAGAATGTGCCTGCCGCCCGCACCTCTCACAAACCCCGCTTTCGCCACCCCCCCGCGCCCCTGTACCCCGCAGGCGAGGTCTCAATTTCGCGGTTTACCTATAGATGAAAAGATAAAAAAGATGCATAAGATAGTGTTTACTTTGACGTGCTGTTGCCGTACTTGACACTATAACTAACAATATTTTTTCTGCTTTTAGAACCACTCCTTAGCGCTCTTACTGGTAAGTGTGTTTCAAATTATCGCATAAAACCGTATAGTTTTTTTTTATACGGTTTCTAAACATATTGACGTCCGACTATTTTATTTAAAAAACAATCGTTTGTTATAGGACTGGCAGGCAACGCTCGCGACATCCTGACTGACTTGCTTAACTTGAGTAAGTATAATTGAATAATTTTAAAACTTTGACCTTTTCAAATTGTGTGGGAATGGGAATCAATCAGTTGTCTACCTTTGTAGTGTATGACGCATCCCTCATAGGCTAAGCATATATTATAAGTTGTAGTGTAAGATTAGTCAGTAATAAACGGACGTTCGACCAAACAATACGTTTCATTACACTCCTGGGTCTCCACCTATTACATGGCGACCCTGCCAGTGCTGCCTTCGGGCAGTGCTGTGCAAATTAAAGTGAATAACGTGGATTAATTGGTTATTAAAAATGATGGGACAATAAATTTTAAAATAAATTAAACATTTTTTATGGTGCGGTGAAGAAATTAATAAATCGGAAATTGTACCGGACAAAATCGGAGATCCATTATGGTGAATAGTGAGGAATAAAGGAAGAATTGGGGAGAATGTAGCTGGCAGCCGGGCGATACCATGGTGTCAGATGGCGGATAGTGATTTGCTGGGCGCCGGGAGTAGATGGTGTCAGAGGTTGATGGTAATGTTGTTCCTGGGCGCTGGGTGATGTTCGTGTCGAGATGAGGAGGCGCCGGGAGTGTCATGCGTGTCAATATAATGGAAGGATAACACCAGGAAGAAAAAGAAAAGCGTTGGAAAAGGAGAAGTAGACCAGCATTTTTTTAAATTATCATAAAAAATTAAGTAATAGCATTTAATAAATAATTAATCAGGATCATGAGGGTACCCTTAGTTTAAAATAATGGCAATTTTTATTTTAAGTTTATGTACTCTTTTAGTCTTTAATTAATTAGCGCACGCAAGTAGACGAGTCAAATCACTTTCGTTTTCATAAATCTTTAAAGTACTTAATATTGTATTTTTCAGAAATTAAATAATTTATTTTGAGATTTTATAACTGACAAGCAATATTTCAAACTTATAACTTTTTCTTTCTATAACAATAAGTAAGTATTTTGCATTTAGCTGCAGACAGTAACACTATCTTCTCTAGGAATGTGGCGGTCATCATTTTTAAGGTAGCGTTGACGCACCGATGTGTGTTCACTAAATTAGGTCATCAATATTTAACTATGCAATATTTTAAATAATTTTGATTATCTCTTTGAGTTATTGGCACTTAATTAAATAGTCAGTTGTGTATTTCCAATAAGTATAGTTTTTGGTATGTTTGAAAAGTAGGTATACATAGTTTTTGGTACAGTATTTTTAAATTTGCTTTCTACGAGTAAACAGACACTTAGATAATAATATTTAACAATACTTTCAATCATTCTTATTTATGAACTACAATTTCCTATTATAGATAGTCATAATAATCATTGTATCAGTTATATTTTCAATGTTGCTATGTGCATTGTAAGTACATCGGAAATGTAACTAGGTCGATGACATACGTGACCGCGCGTGTGACGTAGTTTAAGTTAGTTTTATAATATTTGTAATGTCACTTTCTCCATTCATTATTACACGATCTTCTTATTATTATAAGAGAGCAACTAATTAAATTTGGTAAAGTACTGTTAAAGTCAATTACATGGTTCTTATAATTTTGACACTTTTACATACCTACTGCATTCTTAATTCACTTTATTAAGACTCACATTTTTATCCCCATAATAATTCGAGTATTTAAATACCAATTAAAGAACCTTTTGAAAAGGCAACTTGAAAATAGCATTTATATTCTTATTACAATTTAGGTAGATATCATAATATTTTTGTAGAACAATATTTCTTCAGGTAATTAGGTACAACGTTTACAAAGGTAAGTCAGATTTTTCAATCACATGCAGCAAGGCAAAACTTCATATTATTAATTGAGGTAAGTTGTATTATTTTAAATTGTTTTATTTTATTGACATGAAAGTTTCAGTAAGATTATTTGCCTTTTTCGAGTAAATTTAATTTAAATTTAAAAGTTAACTTGTAAATTGACATACCTAAGTTTTTTTTTAAAAAAAAAATGTTTCATACATATCGCTGATATTTCACTAACATAGTTTTACTAAGTTTTATTTTTTCTTTCTAATAATTACTGCCAGACTGTACTCTATTTAATTTTAAACGTTTCAAAGTCAAATCTTTTATCCTATATAAAGCTTTCATGTTGAATACTATCTACATATTTCAGCATTCGATAATTATTTTAGTAATACCAATCGTGTTTAAAGTACACTCAAACTAGTAAAAAAAATTTATCATTGCTTCGCGACATAATAAAAGAAAGTAAATTTTTAATCGAAATATTTTTTAATTAACTCTTTTGAGAGCAGGTTATAAACTTTTTGTAACCATATTTCATTTTCAGAAGTAATAAGTACATACTTGTTATCCTAATAACTTCAAATAATGCCAAATCAGTATGATTTGTTTGAAGTTTTCGTTTTAGAACGTTTCTTATAAATTTCACCAAGTTTTGTTGAAATCCTAAAAAGGGAAGTAGTTGCGACATCATACAAAGTTCACATTTGCACGTGTAGATCAATATTGCTGATACGTGAGATTATTGCAGTTGTTTGTTCGCGACGATTTTAAAGAAGCATAATGCTGACCGTAGTGAATATCATATATCGTTACCAGTAATTGTTTTGAATGATAGCATTTCTATTGCATCATCTTAAATCTTTATTTGGAGTAAGTTATATTTTAGTAGCAGTTGGATACCTAACATTTTTACAAACGTAATAAATTTTTTTTCATATTGAATTATAATCAGAGAAGTTATTAAGGAACGATGATGAGGAGCACGTAGTTGTTTCATTAATTTGACGAATTTGTTTATTTCTTTCACGGATATGACAATTTAATTTACGGCAATGACATTTAAAATATTTAAGAGAGTATAGGATACGATTTGAAATGATGTTTTGTAGGTTCACGTGGATGTATTAAATTGCTTTTGTACCATTGTAGAGTGCATTAGTTACATTCATACAGGGTTAAAAAATAATGTTGTTTTGATGAGGATAAGGAATCGATAGGCATGTTATAAGTTTGACAGGTATGTTAGTAAGTTTTTTATAAAAGGGGAAGACTTTGGTTAAAATATTTTGTCATACGATTGGACTGATCACCCAAAAGTAAACAAAATAATTAGCTAAAGAATTCAGTTAGCTAGATGTGTTGTGTTTTGATATTGAAGGTTAGATGAAAAGTTAAAATGTTATGAGACAAATAGTAGGAGAAGTAATAGGTTGCCCTACCTTATAACGAGAGGCAAAAGCGGTGTAGAATCCTTCAGCTTGATCATGACGTAAACTAGGTTTCTTCGTGTAAGCCGTTGGAGATCAGAATAGATCTTAAATCATAGCCCGTTTTATTATACAATTATATTTAAAAAAGGTACAAATAATGGTACAAGGTACAATACAGGGTGTCAGATCCTTTATTTGATCATGGTGTAGACGAGTTTCTCTCTGTGAAAATATTTGGAGATCAATGAATCTTAAAACAATGCCCCTAGTATAAATAAGGCTATGCATAGCAAATTATATAAATAAATAAAATGTACCAAATAAATGTATATTAAATAAATGTACCAATAAATAAATAAATAATAATGGTACCAATTTTAAAGTCGACTATAAATAAAATATTAATGTACCAATAATATGAAATTACATTATTGTATTTAATTAAATGACAAAGGTTGGCCAACCGACAAATGAATAAAAGACATATTGTAATAAATACTTATGATTTATACACGTACGTAGATACGTATATTTGTTACGTTCACGAAATACATTGAAGAAAAGTACGCAAACTATGAGTTAATGATGAAAGAGATTAGGTAGTTGTTGAGGTGTACTTAAGTGTTATAGGAAAATTATCATGACACATGTGACAAGAAGAAGTTACGATTTATGGGATACATACTATATTTTTTATGACAAGGTCATACATTTGACAGTAGGGAAATATTTTTTAGGAAATTATTTAAATAAAAAGGTCACATGAGTAATACCTACTCAAAGTTTGAAATTGTTTGAAATTAAAATTTCTTTCCATTTTGAAATGATTAAGAATGACAATGTTGTGTTTGGTATCCACTGATTATAGGTATTGAAGGTATTTGTGTTACATCGGTAACAGTATAATGAGATTGAAATGAGTTTATTTATTTTTCTATGACTGCAAATAAATAATTGTCTTTTAAAATATTATTTTTACATTTGATATAATTGAATATGGTTTTAGAAAAGGCTAACAATGATGATTGACTCGTCTACCTACTTGTCTAATAATAGTGTTTATTTAATAAATAAAATGTAACGCGTTAATTAATTAAATGTATTACATAAAACGTAGTTATTAATTTGTATTTCATATAAATGTCAGATTGCATTGGTAAAATTATGTAACTTTTTTTAAACAATTTGAGTCATATTTTTTTTATTCAACGTTACGTAATAGTTTTGTGTTAATGTTAACATGATTTTATATCTTCGGCGTTGTTTGGATTTAGGTTTTGGATATGTATTCTTTGGTTTTGGTTTCTTTCGGAATTTTATAATATTCAATACGATTTTGTATTCTTCTATTATTATTCAACAATATTGTTTAAATTATTCCAACTATAAATTCGGCATACTAAATTGTAGCTTAATAAATAACATAATATCTAATCAAAAGTGTAACTTATAATGTATTTAAAACTTTGTTTTTTTTAACGAATTTAACACAAAGTTGAAACTATTACGTAACTGTTAACTATTTACGTAGTTCTGAATTATTTACATACTTACTTGATTTTTGAATTATTTGTTCTAACATTATGTTGTTTTGGTTTTATTATTTTAACAAAGTTTGTAAAAAAAAAAACTTAATACCATGTTATAATTCTATTTGCACAGCATAAATAAATAATCAGGTTATTGTATTTTTTAGGTAAAATGTTTTTAAAATATTTGATAAAATATTACATTGTTTTTTAATATTCGATCAATAACATTGAAATTACTCAGGTTTTTCCAAATTATCAACAGTATAAAAAAAATACATTATATAATTTTGATTTTTTTTTTCAAATACGGGGGAGGTGTAGTGTATGACGCATCCCTCATAGGCTAAGCATATATTATAAGTTGTAGTGTAAGATTAGTCAGTAATAAACGGACGTTCGACCAAACAATACGTTTCATTACACTCCTGGGTCTCCACCTATTACACCTTTTTAAAAGGCACCAGCTATATATTTTTTATAATAGCCCTTATTATTTTGAGTCACGTCATGACGCCATAAATTATTTTATTTATTTATTTATATATAATGTGTTCTCGGCTAACGTATATATTTTTCTTTTGCAGACATCTCAGGAACTGTTGATGACGCTCTCAACGCCTTGATTACTGGTGAATATTTATCAAATTTTTAGTTGTTTTTTATAATATCATAATTCTTGACACTTTCTTTAAGTCTTTATTAATAACAATCAAAAATAAGAAAAAATAACTAAGACATGAATCATAAAAAAACCACCTCCACCATCCAAAACCTTTTTAAAAACTTATGATGCTGGCTGCGTTGCCGCTTTTAGATAGCTAGACTATTCTTTAAGCTAACTAATTTTTATTTATTTTCATAGTAAGTGCCGGAGTTGGAAACATCATCGACAACATTCTTCCAGGAAGTAAGTATTAACTGTAATCTCAAATTCATTTGAAAATATAAGAGATTCCATAACTTATTTGATTATTGCTGTTATTCTTACAAAACTTGGCCTTGTTCTAATGTTTTTCTTTAATTTACAGCTGGCTCCGCATTAGCACAATGTAAGTACCTTCTTTTTGTTTTATTATTTCATATTAGTTTTCTTCATTTTTTTGCAAATAATTTTAAGTCTCCCCATCTGGACATTGTGTAACTGGACATCTCGGTTTCCATTTGACCTTACAACGAGAATAGCCTTAGCCTAACCCATATGATTTAGATAAATTTATAATCTATTTATTTTTTTCAGTGGTCATCGGATTGTTGAAGATCCTCATCTGCTTCGTTGGCTCACCAGGTCTTACTGGTCAACTTCTTGGAAACGGCGTTTCAGGTAAACAACTGATTAACAATATATTATATATAACTATTTAAGCTATCGTGGGCTAAAGATAAGCAGCGACATGATAACAGACAAAATGGTGAAGCAATTTAACTTTAATAATTACTCAGGCACTAAAGATAACTAGAACAGCAGTTAAAGCCAGCTAAATGGAAGTTAAGACAGCTGCTGCTGCAGTTAAATATCGCTTAGTTCTATATTATTCTGTAATGTGAAGCAGGACTTGCATTACATTTGTTTAGGCACTTTATGTTATGATAGTCCATTGACTACTTTGGATGACTGACTAATCTGGATTCTTTTTTCAGGCAAAAACATCCCAAGATTCTGCAGCTCAAGCGCAGGATACTACGGTGTCCCTGGCTACCAGGGCGAGGACGACGGTAGCGCCATCTACAACTACTACAACCTTGGAGACATCGACGCACAATTCCAAGCCGCTATCAACAAGTACACCAACGGACAAGGCGTCAGTGCTCTCACTGGTATGTTAAAGTTACAACCATTCAAAACAGTTGGGGGAGGCACATGTTCAGCAGTGGACGTCCTTTTACTGTTAATGATGATGAATATAGTATCAGATTAAAAGTAGGTAATATAATTAAGACGTAAAGACACACTTACTACCACTGTACGTCAAATTAATAACACAGCTAACTAAAAGTGAACTAGCACTCGAGAGCACCATAATAATAATGTATTTTAGTATAAAATTTCAATTGAATAGGTCGGAAATCGGAAGTTAGCAAGGGATCAAACTTCTGCGTGATCGGCGTTGTCATTCAAATTAACATGGGTAGCAAAACTACGAACCTCGAACTAAATCATTATTTGCCTATCTCTGGTGACGTAACGCGAGTGAAAATGTTTGTTAAAACCTTTTTCTGTCTTACAGGATCCCAAAAATACATCGCTCAATGGATTCTTCAGTTAAGCGGTCTAGTTAAGCAACGTAAGTTTTTTTTACTTCAAAATATCGTCCTATAATTTATAAAAGACTGAACAAAGTAGACAGATGTTCTCAATATAATTTTTAACTTTTTGTTTGTATAAATTGCACTTGTAAAAAGACAACTGTGAACCTGTGACAGACGAGGAATTGAACCCCGTGTCTTACGCAATCCGAGCGTATGCCTATACCACTTGGCCACCGTCACATTAACAGGCCTGTTGAATCTTGCAAGCGCTTTTTAACGCGTAGGTTTTTTTAGTATTTATTGTTAGGGTTTTAGTGTGTCAATTTGCCGCCAGTTATCGTGAATCCAGTTGTACCAGACCTAAAACACTATCATTTTTTTAAATTAAAATTTCAGATCCAAATGGTGACTTCTCTACCGACGACATCAACACTTTGGCAACTCTCTGTAAGTTTAAATCAAGATATAAAGCCTATTTCCATTGGTCGACTTCATCAGTTCATGCAACTGTCCAAATAAATAAATAAATATGCGCCAGACAACACACCAATTGTCTGGTTTCGTGGTAAGGAATTTTCTTCCTCGAAGTACCAGACAACGATTATGACGGGGGGCGTCTCCCATAAATACTTAAATACATATATAACATCCATGACTTAGGTACAAATGTTCATGCTCATCACACAAACATTTGCCCCTTGCGGGATTCGAACCCGCGATGGCCAGCGTAATAGTCAGGAGCGCTAACCAATACACAAAAAGCGTCGTCATTACATTAAATCAATACATATTCTACTACCTACTTGAGTAAAATAGGTTCTATAATCCTTAATTTCATTATCTCCTGACATTTTCTTTTTCCAGTGGTTCAAATTCTCGGAGGCATCGGAAACTCCTACCAAACCGGACGTGAGTATTTCTTTAAAAAACTATTGCATCTTGCCGTAGCTTTAAGTGTAATAAAAGATAATAATAGATATTTATTATTATTTGACACGTTTACGTGTATCCTACTTCATATTATTTATATTTATGCTATTAACTTAAAACCTCCTTAATAGTGTGTTGGTAATTTCTGATATATTCGGACTACCTAAAATTCTATTATCTACTTACTAATCGTAATTTTTCTCTTTTTTCAGTTGGAGACAAGCTCGCACAAAGTAAGTTAAAAAACCTATTTATATATTTAATGAAATAGACCAAGGACCAGCTTATTAATTAAAATTACCTTTCTTTCACAGAATTGGTGACCTTCCTTAAATCAAGCACACAGGGATCGAACATTACTATCGGTGAGTTTGTAATTTTATCATCATTTTAAAAATCAAATTATTTTCTACCCCATCATCTTAAATAAGTTGGAAAGAAAGTTTTCAATATAGGCAATGATTGCTTAAAAAAAGTGAGCTTTCACTGAGAAAATATTTAAAAAAATCATGCTAAGGAACCAAAGATTATTTTTTGCAAACAAACTTACAAGCTTCCAAAATTCTACGAGCCTAGTGTTTGCTTTAATCAATAAGATCGTCGTATCAAGCCTTGTCTTTATTATCTTTCAGACCTGCAAAGTCAGCTGCAAGCCATTTACCAACAAATTGACAAGTGTTCCACCAACTCATTTGGAGGAGCCATCAACGTGAACACTAATGGCCAGACCAACACCCAGGGCACTACAACAAACAACCAGGGAACTACCACCACCAACAACCAGGGAACCACCACCAACAACCAGGGAACCACCACCAACAACCAGGGAACCACCACAAACAACCAGGGAACCACCACCAACAACCAGGGAACCACCACCAACAACCAGGGAACCACCACCAACAACCAGGGAACCATCAACAACAACCAGGGAACCACCACCAACAACCAGGGAACTACCACCACCACCACCAACAATCAAGGAACCACCACAACCAACAACCAGGGAACCACCACCAACCAAAACACCAACACCCAAAACACCAACAACCAAAATACCAACAACCAAAATACCAACAACCAAAATACCAACAGCCAAAATACCAACAGCCAAAATACCAACAACCAAAATACCAACAACCAAAACACCAACACCCAAAACACCAACACCCAAAACACCAACACCCAAAACACCAACACCCAAAACACCAACACCCAAAACACCAACAACCAAAACACCAACAACCAAAACACCAACAACCAAAACACCAACAACCAAAACACCAACAACCAAAATACCAACAACCAAAACACCAACACCCAAAATACCAACAACAACGGGAACACACAGGTAAGAAAAATGTAGCCTTTAAATTTCAATTTTCGTACTCTTTAAATAAATAAGGAAAACGTGTAATTTTGTTCACTGTCACAAATCTTTAATTGTCAATCACAAACATATAAACAACAGTTGCTAGGCTAGGAAACGAATATAACTCTAAAAGAGGTACAGGACCTTCTTCTTAACAGTACGGTTTTATAACCGACTTCAAAATAGGAAGTAGTAATCAATTCTTTGCTGATAGCTAATGTCTACTGTCGTGCTAATTTATTTACTTTTGTAAGCACTTGAAATTATCCTAATTACTATTTATTAATTAGATTCTTAGTTGTTCTAATTTTAATAATGTGCAAAAATTATTATAGCATTGTTCACGGATACTAAGAAGTGAAACGTATTTTCAGACAGCGATGTTGCATGCTAAGAAGTTATTCTATTTCCTTATAGGTCAGCAACAACAACAATAATGGCATTCTCGGTCTTAACGCATTACTCCGTAAGTATTTAACCTTATTTTTTTATACATTAACTAGTACTTAGATACACTGTATAACTGTTTATGTCCTTTGGTGTAACTACATCGCCCGGCGGCATTGCCGGCGGCCATACATTCAAGAACTGTCAGATACAATGGGAAATGCCGCTGCGGTATGAGCGGCATGACCGCCGGCACCATGCCACGGGGCGGCGCTTAATAAATATTAAAAAAATATTGATTCCCAAAAAACTATATACAAATGTCATTCATTTTACCACGGTTGTTTAATATTGTGTCGGGTCTATCAATAAGCAAAACTCACTCAATATAATTTAAAACTTATTTATTATACGGTTATAAAAATATTTTGTATACAATATAAATATGTAATTTTTTACGGGTTCGCAAGCATGTTTATGACGATCTAACTATTGAAGATCTATGACCAAAAGTATATAATATTTTATTTTCATACCCGGAAACCTCAAACGTGTCTTTTTTTTTTCTTTGTACATTAAAGAGTAACTTATTTTTTCTACTTTCAGGACCACTTCTAGGCGCTCTTACCGGTAAGTTTGTTTGTTTCAAGTGTTCGTTTTTTGCATTTTTACTTTTACCACAATGTAACCTATAATCGCCATTATTTTAACTTTTTTTTTGTATATTTACAGGACTGGCCGGAAACGCTCGTGACATCCTCACCAACTTGCTGAACTTGAGTAAGTAGACTTTTTTATAGTTTTAAAAAAAATACTGCCTTACTAAAAAGATAGCACCAGATTTGAAGCGAGACTAAAATTTAAAAAGTGTACCTACCTCTAGTATGGAATACTTTGATTATGGAATTCTTTTAAACTTTCATGGTCACTAACATTAGAATAGTTAGATACGGGATTGCTACCATGTACCTTTATTTATTATTTATGAGCTTCCGATATTTCGGCACTGCTGCAAGCGCCATGATCACGGAGTAACTCGTAAATCATAAGGTAAATGGTAGCAATCCCGTATCTAACTAGTCTTTTGAAATTGTTTGGTAAAAAGTAAAAACCTCAAGACTTAATTGGGATGAAAATCAACAATATGTCTTATCTTTTCAAGCATAAGAAATAAAGCCATCATAATTTTAACTTTTAATGATGTAAACCGGAATATTTATTATGAACAAATTTCAAATATTATTTTGTTACTAACAATTTATTTTTCTTTTGCAGACGTCTCAGGAACTGTTGACTCTGCTCTCAACGCATTGGTTACTGGTGAATATCATTCAGCGTTTATATTTTTTTTTTTTTAAATTATGCATGCATGTAGGACGTCCACCGTCAAGCTGGACAGACGACCTTGTAAAATCGCAAGATCACACTGTATGCAGACCGCTCACGACCGGTCGCTGTAGAAAACCGTGTGGGTGGTCTATGTTCAGCAGTGGACGTCCTTTGGCTGATAATGATGACGATGATGAATTGATGATGCATGCCATTTGCAAAAACTACTTAAATGTTTGCGACGGACTGTATAAGATTCTTCCCTCAGATGATGGATGTTTTCAAGATCAATGTCAATCATCCTATTTATTAATTGTTGTCATTAATTAAATATCAATATCAAAAAATCGTGATAACGACTTTGACTAAAATGTTTTATTTTTAGTTGCTGCTGGAGTTGGTGGTATCATCGATGCTGTTCTCCCAGGAAGTAAGTGCAGCCTTTTCTTAAATGAAAAATCAAAATCTTGTCTTTTTTTTCCTTAATTCATAACAAAAAAAAAATTACCATTGCCTGCAACTATTTTTTTTTTATTTAACAAAGATTGAACTTGTACTAATTATTTTTCATTTATTTACAGCTGGATCTGCATTAGCTCGATGTAAGTGTTTCTCATCTTCTTTTCTGACATTGTGTAAAATCATTGAAAATTTGGTCAGGTAACTCCGCAAGTTGCTAACGCACTGGAATTTGACAATCAAATTCATAACCTCAAAATCTCTATCGCAAAAAACAAACATCCCAAGTACATAATAATATCTATTAAACATAACAATTATTAGTCTATTATTGTCAATAATATAGAGTAAGTAATCTAGACAAAACAAAATATCGAAAAAAAACAACAAAAATACGTACAAAATGGCCGCCAGCCGCGTGAGCAATTTGCAGGGCAAATACAAAGTACCTACGTGGTAAAAATAAAATATAAACCTATTTTATTACTTCCAGTGGTCATCGGTGTCTTGAAGATCCTCTTCTGCTTCCTAGGATCACCAGGTCTTACTGGTCAACTTCTTGGAAACGGCAATACAGCAGGTAGTTACAAAAAATGATTTGAATTTGAATTTTTTAACTTGCTGGTTTTTTGGCATCTCTTGATAGCGCTTTCGTACCTTTGGTATACCAGAGGCCTGACTCTGGACACAAAATCCGATCCAATGGTTATAGCCATCCCTGTCACTCATACCAGGCCGTGTATGCGTGTGACAGGGATGGGTATATTAATTGGATCGGGTTTTGTGTCCAGAGTAAGGGGGCAGATTACAGACCAGTGGAGTCGCTAACGCCATCTTGTAAGAGATATTATATGCTATGAATATCTAAAATCATATAAAAATAAAACTGCTTATTTTCGAAATATTGAATTCTTTAAAACACAGAAAAAGAACTAACTCGAATACGAATACTGCAAACAATCGTAGAAAATATGTACATGTTGTCTACAAAACGAAACACTATTGGGATGGGAATAGGGTTAAATTATAAATATAAATATCCTTGGACATTTCACACAGCGCCATCTGGTCCCAAACTAAGCAAAGCTTGTACTATGGTAACCAGATAACGGTTATAAACATACTTAAATACTTTTTTTTGTAAATACATACATATTATACATAGAAAACACCCAGACCACTACAAACAGACATGTTCATGCACACAAATTTTTGTTATGTGCGGGGATCGAACCCGCGACCTCTGGCGCAGTAGCCAATTTCTTAACCACTGCGCCAAATCGTCGTCAAATTCTTATGATTGACTGAATAATTATTTTTGCTCAGGACAAAAAATCCCAGCTTTCTGCAGCTCCAGTGCCGGATACTACGGCGTCAAGGGCTACAAGGGAAAGAACGACGGCAGCGCCATCTACAACTACTACGGACTCGGAGACATTGACGGTGAAATCAGGGACGAGATCAACAAGATTACCAACGGACAAGGAGTCAGTGCTCTCACTGGTAAGATCAATAAAGGAAAGAAAGAAAGAAAGAAGAAAAAAAATAATTTGTTAATTTAGGACATCATAAACACACACACATTTGAACGAGTTCACATAATAATAACATACACAGTCACATGACAAAACATAATACAAAACAGAAAAAAAAACTAAAACAGAAAAAAAAACAACCATGCAGTGCGTGCCACGGTGTGCCGTGTGTCGGTGATGTGATGAACTTTCAGGAAATTGGAATTATTCATATGACGACTATAAAATTTACCAATAAATGATTTTATTCTTTATATCTAATGACAGTCAGCCACTGCACCAGAATAACGGTGACCAAAAAGCATACTCGTTAAAAATACATAAAAATGGCGGATATTTTGGCGAGCTCTGGGGCCCTATTTTTGAATTACTCCCTTCAAGATGGCGAGTGATTTTCGTTCGAAGATGAATTAAAAAAAGTCAACGAAAATAACTCGTTTTCGAACAAAAATCACTCATAATATTGACGCGAGTGATTTAAAAATAGAGCTCTAGGTGAATGACGCGGTGAAAAAAGTGACATAGTCGCCTAAAATACGTATTTTTTTCTTACAGGATCCCAAAAGTACATCGCTCAATGGCTGCTTCAACTTAGCGGACTGGTTAAGCAACGTTAGTTTTTTTTATATAATAATTACTTTATCAAATAAAATTATGACCATACTTGTAATGTAACAAAGTCACAATTTGACAATTATAAGCAGTAAGTACGTATAAAGAAGCTAAGCCAAGGAAAAATGTGTCGTAAATACGACGACAAGATTGTGACGTATTCCTTGAAATCGAATTTAATATTTAACCGTTTGTTTAGGTTAATGACATTAAGTGGCGTCAATTCTTCAAATCATTTGTTCATGGTATCAGTTCCATACGCTAATAATAGCAATTCAATATTTTTAAGTGTATTTTTGTTTTACTGAAGAATAATTAACAAAATAACATCAATTATTTCAGATCCAAATGGTGACTTCTCTACCGACGACATCAACACTGTGGCTACTCTTTGTAAGTTTTTTTTATTATGATACTCAGCCCCTTTCCAGAAGAAAAAAATTCAATAATGGCACACTTAATAGCTACGTTATGAATGTGATCTTACAATTACTATAGGCCGCAAAATTGAGACCTCGCCTGCGGGGCACAGGGGCGCGGGGAGAAGCGAGAGCGCCGCCTGCATCTCTTACGCCTCCCGCTCTTGTCTCCCCCCGCGCCCCTGTGCCCCGCAGGCGAAGTCTCAATGAAGCGGACCTATAACTACTGAAACTCATGATTTACCATACGTACCTAATTCAAATTGATTAAACTCCGGGAGAAAACAAATCTCCTTCATGAAAATTACTAATTCATTTTTTATTTTTTACGACTGGCCTATTGACTTTTTTATTCCTCAGTTCCATTTTTGAATAACATTTGTTTTTTTTTTTCAGTGGTTCAAATTCTTGGAGGCATTGCCAACTCATACCAAACTGGGCGTAAGTTAAACAAAATTTCCGCTTCATCTTAAACATCCCACTGTTGGGCAAAGGTCTTAACTCAAGTATGATGAGGTAGTATGAGCCATACTCCACCACGCGGGCTCATTGCAAAGGGGTGTTCGCAAAGCACACGATGAAACTTGCTGTCAGGTTTTATCAAGCCGCCCTTAAGGCCTCTGACTAGGTTTAAATATTAATATCTACCAATCTTAGCCGAGGCCAACAGTAACTGCTTGTTATTTATTAAAAACTCCATCTTATTTTATATTTTCATTCAAATTTAAATACTTTATTTGCTCTTAAATAGTAGAGAGTTTAAGTTGTATATAAATACCTATTATTGGATATGACATTTAATTAATATTTTACCTTTTTTTCAGTTGGAGACCAAATCGCACAAAGTAAGTTATACCTAAAAAAAATAACAAACATATTTTTTACACTAATTATTTATTTTCAGAACAAATATTAATTTGAACTCTTTCTTTTGCAGAATTGGTTACCTTCCTGAAATCCAGCACACAGGGATCTAACATCACTATCGGTGAGTATAATAATAAAAAAAAAAAGTTAGAAAAAAATTAAAAATTAAAAAAGTTATAATACAATATTACTTATATCTTGACTAATATGCGGGTTGCAGGTTCGAATCCCGCAAAGGGCAAGTGTTTATGTGATGAGCACTAACATTTGTACCTAACTCATGGATGTTACATGTACTTTAGTATTCATAATCGTTATAATGGTTGTCTAAAATTTGTTACACAAGGCAGAAAAATCGATCCATCAAATATAAGAGCTAGGGGCGTATTGCGATCCAACTTAATCCGTTCAATTCCGAGGCAGTTCAATTCCGACTCGGTGTAAACGAATATTATCAATATAATAATATTATATTATAATAATACTACAATGGTATGAAAATTAATATTTATATTGTTAAAATATAGTAATATTAACAATATAATGCGAAATTGCAATAAGAATTGCTAATTTGACAGTAAAGCAAAGCGTTTTAACTGTCAAAACTGCATTGCAATACGCACCCTAGGCTCTTGTCGTTAAAGTTTTTCCATGAAATCTCCGAATTAAGGAAGACATTGTGATGGTCTATTTTTGAATCACTCGTGTCAGTATTCCGAGTGATTTTCGTTCGGGTGATTCAAAAATAGGGCGCCTGAAGAGCGTGATTATAATTTTCATATTTCCTTTCAGACCTGCAAGCTCAGTTGCCGTCTATCAACGCAGCAATCGACAAGTGCACCTCCAACTCCTTCGGGGGAGCCATCACCGTGTCAGTGAACACTAGCCAGACTGGCAACAACAACCAACAACAAACAACCAACAACAACCAACAACAACAAACAGCCAACAACAACAACCAACAACAAACAGCCAACAACAACAACCAACAGGCGTACAACAACAACCAACAGTCAAACACTTACAACAGCAACCAACAATCGGAGAACAACAACCAACAACAGTCGAACAACAACAACCAACAGACCACATACTATTCGAACCAGAGCTCAGACACGTCCAACACATCAGACTATAGCTCAAATGACTACTCAGCTAATGACGATAGCACTTCCTATTATTACGAGAACGGGAACGATTACACCACAAACACAGAGTACCAGCAATAAGTACGAAATATTATTGCGACGAGCGATAAATTGATAATGTTATAGATTAATAAATACTGCACTTGAACTTGATATTTTTATTTAACTCCGAGAACAGGGCCCCTATTTTTGAATCACTCGCTTGGATATGGCGAGTGATTTTCGTTCGAAAACGATTTTTTCTTTGACTTTTGACGTAGAGTCGACGTAGTGATTCAAAAATAGGGCTCCAGGAGCTCTATTTTTGAATCACTTGCATCAAGATGGCGTGTGATATTCAACGTTTAAAGTCGAATTTTGGAATGAAAAACAGTTGAAGTCTACATAAAAAGGATTTGAAAAATCATTGCTCAATCTTGTGAGTTCTCACGTCTAAATTTCGAGTGATTTACGTGTGATTTTTTATGTGTTTTCGAACGAAAATCACACGCCATATCCAAGCGAGTGATTCAAAAATAGGGGCCCAGTTCCTAGACACACAATAATATAGTTTGAGGGGGCTCTCTCATACATACCAGAACCTAAACAAAATCATTTTTTTGTCATACCTTTGCGTGTGTAGTAGTGCTTATGGATAGGTCTTTTAAAATGACATGGTTCCTAAAATCGTTTCTTCTAAAAGTCAAACATTTGTATGACAGACCCTTGAAAGTGGGATATAGGTGTCGTCCCTATAAATTTTGAACTAAGCAAGTGAAAATTTTGAATTTTGATAATAAATACACAATGTAAGTACGTTCAACGAAAATTTTTTTGAACGAGATCAAATCCACACACACTTTCAACATCCGCAAATATAACTTTGGCCTATTGACAAACACTATGAAAAACAAAGTTATTAAAATGTTTGCTCTCTATAGAATATTGTGGAGGAGTAAGTGCCCTCTAATTCAGTTATGGTTGCACGGAACCCTCAATGCGCGAGTCCGACTCGCACTTGGCCAAGTGCAGTGCAATATCTACTATAAAAATAAGTCGGGTTTTCCTTCCTGACGCTATAACTCCAGAACGCACGAACCGATTTCCACGGTTTTGCATTCGTTGGAAAGGTCTCGGGCTCCGTGAGGTTTTTAGCAAAGATAATTCCCATAAAACGGGGCCGGGGCGGGACGGGGCTGGGGGCGAAACGAAGTTCGCTGGGACCGCTAGTTCCTCTCATAAAAGTTATCTCTAATAGAGGAGGAAATGTAGAGTAGAATAGAATATACCTTTTATTGTAGAAGGGTCAATCAACTTTTCTTTGTCTTTTCGTGTCCCAGGTGTTCAAAAGCAATTTTCAGGAAAAAAGGACTTAATTCAATATGTTTTATGAAATAAACTTATACTTAGATCATTAAGAAATATGAAAAAAATTTTTTGGTAAACATTTAAATTAAATTTTTCGTTTTTGGCTAGGTTACCCAGGCGACAATTTTGGGCTCCCATACAAAAATCTGCTGTCCCCACGGCAAGTTTCTCTCTAATTTTTAGATCTGGTGTGAAAAAACTGTATGACAGCAGATAAATATTATATCGCATCCCAATCAACAAAGCCCATAGTTTCACGTGTTTAAAGAGACGTCCGAAAAATTTAAAGATTTTTTAGGTATTTTGACTTTTGAAATTGTGTCCCTCGGATTGCAGTTATTTTGTTGTCCCCTGACTTACTTATCTTATATTTAGTATTATGTTTTAAAATGGCATAGCTAAAGTTTGTACCTATCAGAAAACTATCTAGGTCTCACGTGACAGTGTCCGTTATTCTCGCGACTGATAATTTACTCGGCAAATTCATCCGCCGTCAGAGGTGACGCGAAGTGTACGTTTACTGATCCACTGGCAACCACGCATTTTCCCAAGTATTTCTTTTATTTATCATACTATGAACTAAAATGCAATAAGCAATATGGTCTAAAATTATGTGAGAAGATGAATGAAGGTGAATTGGTGGTTAATGGCGTGTTTATATTTTTTTAAAGGCATAATGTCTTTGGAGTTACTGGTCCCCTTCCTCACTATTTAGGTGACTCAAGAGACAATATAGGTAACACCAGAGACAAAACGCGGTTATTGTATCAATAAAGTTTATTTAATCATACAATAATTAGTTTTTGCTGTAATAACTTGTAATTTAATATTGTCTTAACAATATAAAGCCTTATTATAGTGGTTTTTCCTATCCCATCTTGCCGTCTCATTATAAGTGAAGTTCAACTAAGAACTTCCCTAAAAGCTGATGGATTTACAGTGTTTTACTATTATTTCTCGTAATATTGACCAAATAATAAAGTCGCAATGCTTAGTAATTTAAATAAGTTAAGCCACTTTTTGATTATACTCAATATAAATGTAATCCGTTAGAGACATGATGACATTCCCCGTACCAAAAAAAACACAAAGGCGCTGTAAGAGAAAACTTACAAAAAGATCGAGAGAAACAAAAAATACATAATATTAAATGTGGTACGTAAATTACGTAAAACATAACTCAGGCGAAGAAAGACCATGACTTCAATCTATTTTATTTGCCTAAAAAGTCCGGGTCCTTAGTAGTAATCAATACCATCGTTAACAGCCGTAGGATGTCCATTGCTAATAATAAACCTTTCCATAGTTTTCTATAGAGACCAGTTGCTAGCAGTTAAGTTGCAAGTCGTCATCCCATCTCACCAGTGGACTCTATTTGGATCATTCGTCCCAGCTAGACTCGACAAAGCAATTGTCACTCACTTCAAGAGTTGGTTTCCCTAGCTGTACGCATCAGAAATGTATATCGATAACATCTGGTGCTTAAAACTGTTATGACTATGACATTAGGGTGGAAACCGCGTTCACCGTTCGTCTTGTGTTCAGATACTGAAAAGGAGCCGGATTAACTTCGAAATTCATTAAACTGCTTGCAGCTTATGCTGACTAAGTTCAGCATCCCCCAACTCTTGTGGCTCGGTTCCGAATCCACACAGTCAGTTGGTATTTGGGAGATCCAATTTCCTCAAAATAATAATGTAGTCCATGCAATATCAAACCTGAGATTAAAGAGGTGAGGAAGTTGCTTCGGAATGAAGTATTGCCTGACGTTGGAGATAATTACAAGTTTTAGCTGATGTTTGGGATATGGATTTGATTAACTGTCTGAAGTTCAGATTGTATTTCAGCCGGAAGATCATCCAATCTCAATTTCAAAGAAGCAGAAGGTATTCAGTCACTGAGACAGATACTCAGGTGATCAGGCACAGGGAAATTTCCTTAAAATCCCTTTCAGGCCAGATTCGGGAGGACGAGCTGTTTTAGGGCAATTACAAGACACAAAACCCCAGAAACTTTGTGCCCTACCTGCGTTTCCGAAATAATTAATTATATTAGAGCCTCTTAGATAGTTGCCAGTTGCATTATATGAATAACTTGAGCGAGAATGATCTTTTGATTCAATAATATTATTCAGGCTTATCCTTTACTGAGGTCAGCTCAAATTGAAGTAGAGAAATGACAAAACGTACTGCTTAACCTTGAAATAAGATGATACGGTTGTGATTTCTGTCTTTTCTTACAAAGAAAGGCATATAGATTAGTTATGCGTGTACAACTTTTTCATAAAATTGTTGTTTATTTGCATATTATTGTCTCTTGGGTTACATATTGTCTCCTGACAAACCATATTGTCCCCCAGTTTTTGCGCAGATTTCTGTGTTTAATTTCACTGACAAGTATTGTACCACGAAAAATATTATGGAGAACTTTTAAGGTTTATGAGATAAGTTAGCCCAAGAAGTATTTTTATTATGTGACGGTTTTCTAAAGAATTATAAGAACTTTTAGGATTGGTTTTTGGATTAGTGACTCAAGAGACATAGTTTTCAGGTATATAAAAAAAGTCTTAATAGTTAATAAATATGTGGTAACTGATTTAGAATGTTATTTAATCGATCTTGCTAGGACAGTTATTTATGTACCGATTTTTTGTTATTTTATTGGTAAAAATAATGGTCACCCAGGGGACCGATTTTTAGGTCCTTAGCTGGACTGAGATAATTTACTCGAAAATCACACATCAAAATTCGTGCCCTTTCTTGGAATATGATTGATTAATAATTGAAGAACACGGATCTTTTGTAAAAATCATGATCCCCTTAACTTTTTTATTTCTCTCAACTTTTCACGTTGGGACAGAGAAAAGTTGATTCACCCAGAAACATTAATTTCCTACCTTAAAAAAATTTACATGAAAAGAACATTGATTCTCGCAATTATGTTATTATACCTATTCAACAAAGGTATGGTTACTGAAGAATGCGACTCGATACGCTACAATCCGCCCAGTTTACTAAGACACATCAGTGTTCAATTAAATCCCCTTGGCTCCCATAAATAAGTGATGGTTCGGAGGCAGGGTAGGTCAAATTATTCTGGTCAGTCTTCAAATGCTGTATCTACGTCACGTCAAGCCCCCGCACACACCTCCAAGGCAATGTAGAGTTTAGCGCTAAAGCGCTGCAGGAATGTACCTTTGAATAAAACTATAATTTTAATAAATAAATTCAGTAATAATGAGTATTATAATTTATCTGTGGTAATACTGGTAATAATCAGCTATAGGTAAACCGCGAAATTGAGACCTCGCCTGCGGGGTACAGGGGCGCGGGGGGAGGCGAAAGCGGGGTTTGTGAGAGGTGCGGGCGGCAGGCACATTCTTTTCTAACTTCAGTACGCTCGCTACACAGGTAGCGATAGCATCTGTTGTCAGTTGCGGACGCTTTGACAGAAGTACACAAGAGAATACTGTCTGACTGAAGTCTGAAGATGAGTCGCAGTATATTCGGACACAAAATCTATATTATTGTATTTTTTGTCGTGTTTTTTTTAATTTCTATTTTACATAATTCTCCAGCACCTGTTACAATCTTTGTACATGACCAAAAGTTGTAGTACTTTTGACATATTCTATGCTAAAGTATAACTGGGGAAGAGAATGCTCTTAGCATTAAGTCCACCGTTTGAACACTGTAAAATAACAGTGTTTTAATAAAGGCTCTAAATAAATACGAATATTTTAGAATGAAATATAAATCTGAATTCAGTGGAATATGAACTATATATGATATGAACTAGATATACACTCAAACAAAACAGTCGCTGAAGTTACCAGGGAATGTTATTTGAATTTTTTAATTTTGCCAAAAATTCAATCTTATTTTAAGATTCCATTTTATTTATTGATCAAAATCCACGGCTCTGGATAAAAATATTTAGAATTAATTGACTCTCATTGGTGTAATTGTATCGAATCGAATATTTTTTTCCAATATGTTATGTAATGTTATGAACTGTCGACACTGACGACCACCATTGTGACCACTAACGTCACATATCTTAAGAAATGTCGCGGCAAATTTCGTCTCTTGTGTATCGCCGCCGCCCGCACCCCTTACAGTCCCCGCTCTCGTCTTTCCGCCCGCACCCCTGTACCCCGAAGGTGAAGTCTCAACGAATCGGTTTACCTATAGTTCAAGTGGCAATGGGCAGGGCACATAGCGCGAAGAACTGATGGATGTTGAGGTAGAAAAATCTAGATTGGAGACCCTTTTGACCAAAAACGCAGCGTAGGACGTCCACCGACAAGATGGACAGAGGACCTTGTAAAGATCGCGGGATCAAACTGGATGCAGACCGCTTGTGTTCGGTCGCTGTGGAAAGCCGTAGGGGAGGCCAATCGAGGTCCTTTGGCTGATAATGATGATGATGATGATGTTTTGATATTCCGTTATTTTCACCTGTGCGAAATGAAACTCCTCTTAATTGCTTCATTTGATTCGAGAATGCTTTGCGAGTACTTTGTAAGTCACTTTGGACAAAGGTACCTCTGAATTAAGCCCATTATGGAATTTCGTTCCGAAAAGGCAATAAAATTATTGCTCTTCTTCTTTTTAACTTTTGGGATAAAAGTTTCAATACTGCTAAAAACAAACTAATTTTAAAACTAAAATATAATTTCAGAGGCCATATTTTTGAATCATTCGCTTCAAGATGGCGAGTGATTTTCGTTCGACGTAGTGTCAAAAGTCATAGAAAAAAAATCGTTTTCGAACGAAAATCACTTGCCATATCCAAGCGACTGATTCAAAAATAGGGGCCCAGACTATACGTCAAAGTTTTGCATTGAACTACTATTACTAGCGTGGAACTGACATCACGAACAAATTTTTGTGCTCCATGAATTGACGACACGGTCATCAACTCGTAGTACGAATTCATAATTCGGAATTAAAATTTCAAAGAAAACGTCACAATATTGTCGTTGAATTTGCGAATTGCGACACATTTTTGCGCTTGGCATAGTTTTTCTATACGTAGGAGTAAGAACTCACTGAAGTTTTGCTGCTTTAAAAGGCGCTATACAGCGCTACAAATCTAAAATGCCCCGATCAGACACAGAGATAGTCATACCGGTTCCATAATGACGTCACATTCCACCACGCTTGCCGACTCGCGTCAGCGTGTAAATTTTGAACTTCGAATCATTTCGTATTTGAAAGTGGAACGAGCGGCCGCGCGTCACCCGGAAATCCGTATACTTTTTTTTCGGCGGCAAAAACATGAATGAAAATAGTGACGTGATAAACTGAATAACTTTCTAATTTTGGTGCAGTGTTTTGTGAAATTTTAAAGGATTTCGTAAATATTTTTGTTCGTTACGCAAGCTTTTAAAGTTTGTGGGTGGATGCCAAGAGTTTTTTGTTTGGATTCACCGAATTCCCACCACACACCGGTCTCAAAGGATGGCGGTAAGATTTTTTTGTTTATTTTTTTTGGTGGCCAGTATCTTTCTTCTTTGCCTTTCATGCATACCAAACCAAAGCAAACGAACTCTATAGATGTAAAGGTGCTTTTTGATTATGGCATATAATATATTTTGATATATATTTTTATCCAAAAATATTATATCTTTCACTCATTCACATTATGGGATAGGTATATATTTTCTTAGTTTTGTTACAGAAAATATTTGTTTTGTAAGGGATCGTCCACCGCCGCGACATAAAGGCGTTCTGGGGACGGAAAATATATCTTTCTCGAACTTATTATAGCTCGGGATTTAAAATGTTACATTTATCAGTTTAATATGGAGATCATGGATATCGAAGTATCTCGGTATGTAATATATATTTTAAAGAAAATAGGCACCTCATGAGTTTTAAACGGAATTTAGCTTTTTCCATAATTTTCCGGTAGGTTATAATAACTTGTAAGTGTAACAAAACAACACCTTTTAAGGTTTAAGCAGGTATAATGTACAGTAAGTTTAGGTTGTAGTTCTTCTTATTAATCTCACTGCTAACCCTCAAAGCCTAGTAGAGTCTTCTTATTATAGAGTTACCTACATATCTATCCGTCTGAGAGTTGTTATTACTATAGAGAAGCTATTCAAAAGCAAAAAAATGTGTCGCATATACGACAGCAAAATTGTGACGTATTCCTCAAAGTTTGAATTTCGAATAATAAACCGTTGCACGAGTTGATGACCAGTGATGTCAATTTATGGAGCACGTCTTCGTGGTGTCAGTAATAGTAATTCAATGTTTTTTTTTTAATTTTTGACGATGACATTGGTTACTTAAACCAACTTATATTTTATGTGCCTTTATTTTATTGTTTGCCAGCAAAGCGATTGAGAGAAATACAATTGTTTTATTATGTAAAAATATGCATTGAATACTTTCAAGTTGATATTGACCTTGTCAAAGATCAACAGGCTGTTTGCGTTGTTTAGTAGAATGGAAGGATTTCTATCTGTCTGTTACTTCTTCACGCTTAAAGTGCTGAACCAATTTGGATGAGAAAATAATAAATAGTGACCGGATTCAATTCCTTGTCTAACACAGTTGCTTTTTAGAAGTGCAATTATAATAGAAAACAATGAGATATATTCCACGAACTCTGTTACCCATTTTTTTTTTATTAGTTGTGGTTGTTCATTTCTTATAAATAAATAAGTGTATCTTTTTCTTTCTTTCTTTGAATACTATGTTAAAATGAGATGGTGTTACACAGCCTAGTCGTCAAGTTACAGACAATCTTATTTTCCGTTAGTGCAACGTCCCACTTAGCTCAGGAACATTTACTTTCTCTACCGAAAAGCTTAAGTGTCTAGACAGGTAAGATGTTTGTATAGGTAGACCGCGAAATTGAGACCTCGCCTGCGGGGAACACGACGGGGCGCGGGGGGAGACGACAGCGGGTAGCGTGAGAGATGCGGGCGGCGCGGATACACCCGCTCACAGTCACATCACTCGCTCTCGCCTCCCCCCGCGCCCATACATAAAACCTAAAAAAAAAACATTCAAACCTATGTCGATGGATAGGGCTTGAAAAATGACATTGAGGTTTCTATAACTATTTTTTCTGACTAGATAGATGAGCTTGACGAGCTAGACGCTTCCAAAGTGGTAAAATGGGCGTCCTCCCCCGGGCGTGACAAACACTATCAAAAACAAAGTTATTTTTTCTAGTTTATTTTTGTTTTAATAGTGTTTTGTCACTATACAAACTTAACAATAATATAAATTACACTTATAAATAACAACTATGAACCTGTGACAGACGAGGAATTTTTTTTTTTTAAGGGTAGCACGGAACCCGCTTAGTACGCGGGTCCGACTCGCACTTAGCCGGTTTTTATATTATTAAGTTCGTATATTGATAAAACACTATAAGACTAGAATATAATTTATTAATAATAAAGGTATATCATTCTCATGTCATTTTCCCGTAATGTTCCTATTAAAGACTATAGGTATTACAATAACCATTGATTTATAAGTTTATTTTCCTGTAGGTAATAATAAATTCGTATGTATTTATTAAACTAATTGTCAAGGGTGAAACGATCCAGTAGACTCATATTAAGAAGGTTACATGGGTACCATCTTTCTCTGCAGCATATATTTTTTGCGTTATTAACCAACTGGACACGAGACTGGACACACGTGTGTCCAGTGGGTGTGTAATATATCGACACTGGAAATTTCAAATGTCGTAAGGGACATTTTGTCGTAAGTACACTAAACACTGCATAGGAATCAGAAAAAAAATCTCTAGCGATCTGTGTAGCAGACTTTGTGGTATCTTTTCAAATAAAGAAGTTATGAGGTGAATTTACTTTGTCGTAACTACACGAAGTGTAAACATTTTTGTAGTATGGGTCAAATTTTACACTTAAAGGTATTGTGTGCTTAAACGCAACGTCGTATGTCTCTCAACTCTAAAATCATTATGTTGTAAGGAACTATTTTGGTGGTTTATGCTACCTATATAAGGTCACCTCGTTTTAGGTGATAATATTTAAAGAGCCGATTCAGCTAAGTAAATTAATCATTTTTTGTAGAAAACACTTTGGGTTTTTATCCACTAGTTTTTGAGAAAATTTAAGAGTAAGGTGATGATTATTTTCAGATTTTATTTTTTTATTTAAGGTTAAGATTAGAGAAAATGAAGGTTTGGGCATTGAATTGAGAGTGGCGAGGCCGATAACCGAGATAACTTTTTAAATTGTCAGGGTGATGTTTTAAAAAATGATATTGTTTTTGTTAAAGAAAATAATTAAAATTAAAATCTCGATGTTCCAAAAAATTATGATCGTGTCATGTTTCTATGATGTGTACAAAGACACTGTTAAAATATTATCACTTAAAACGATTTGACCTTATATGTCCCAGGTGTGTTATTGTGAATTGTGATTATTTCTTGTTTGAAAACCTATCGGTACATAAACTTAGTCTTTGCAGTATAGGTATTAACGATTTATTAACAAGTATTCGTTTGCTATAGTACAAAGTACATTTAAAATTCTGAATACTCGTTATTAGGTATAAACATTGTTCTTAGCATGTAAAAAGATGATAAGTACTCATTTGAACGTTCCTTTTAGATTATTGTAATTTACAATTGTTATTTAGTTGGTACTGTATTATGTAGTAACATAATTGTGTCTCGAATGACCCTCTAAACGGGCCACTATAGTATCGTGTCTGTACTAAAAAGGTTTAATAATTATTAATACGTTGATTAAAAATTGCTTATATAATCTAAAGAATACAAAAAATGAACTCAACTTATTGTTTTATTTCCTTTAACTTTTAAAATCACACACACAGACAGTTTAAAATATTATTTCTTTGACTTTTATTTTTATATTGACCTAAGTAACAAGCTAACTGATAGCGAATGGAAATAGTGGACTGTATTAATTGAATAGATGATGGAAACAACGTTTATGTTTTGGTAAAATACTATTATATTGCAATTAATACAACCAAACTCGGCAAGACATTACTAACGAACCTGACATTGTGACAACTGCTTTTTTCATAGAAAAATAATAACATTATGAATATATCAAAAAGGTAAAAAAGGTCGGATCGCAGCCAGTCGCCAACATACCGGACCCCCAGTGGGACACTAACACCTAGTGGCGACTGACTGGGGTTCGGCTTCCATTAAAATAAGCTTACGGGCCGGTCGGCGCAGCAATCCTGCCCTGGTATGGACATCTGCAACGCGAACCGCTCCGTCAGGCCCTAAATAAACCTTCGATATCCTTCCTAGGGGCCATAGGCCGCGAGGAAGGCTAGGGTCTGCGATTAACACCACGTCACCCACACTAAGATTTGATGCATTATTGGTGGCGTGTCCTCTAGGTCGAAGCATTGGCAGATATTCACGCACCCATCGTGCCCAGAACTTGTCAGCGAGCCGCAGAGTCTTTCGCCAGTCGCATCTTCTCACTAGATCTGCGTCGGAAAGTGTCGAGGTCCATGGTACGACTGATGATGTGCCAAGGATGAAATGGAACGGAGTTATGGCTTCTGGTGCGTCTGGGGATGAAGATACGTAAGTCAGTGGGCGTGCGTTAACTATGGCTTCAGCTTCGAGCAATAGTGTAGCCAGAACGTCTTCTTTTAGTGGTTGGTTTGCGTGACAGGATCTTAGAGCGGTTTTAACTGTTCGCACAAGTCTTTCCCATGCGCCGCCCATAAACGGGGATGCCGGTGGGATGAAGCGCCATTCAATTCGATGATTTGTGGCGTAGTCTCGCAATGATTCATCGTGAAGACAGCGTAGCTCGCGGGAGGCCCCGACAAAGTTTGTTCCATTGTCGGAGAAAATAGTAGTAGGAGAGCCTCTGCGAGCGATGAAGCGCCTTAAGCTCATTATGGCGGCATCCGATGATAGCGAAGTAACAATTTCTAGGTGAAGCGCTCTCGTCACTAAGCAAGTGTATAATGCGACGTACCTTTTCTCTTGGCGGCGATGCACTGTTACCATAATATGGCCAAAATAGTCTAGGCCTACGTGCGTAAAGGGCCTCTTATGATGGTCAAGTCTTTCTGTCGGTAAGTTGCCGGTCTGGGGCTGAGAAGGTTGGCTTTTCCATCTTCGACATAGTAAACAGGCATGCGCTACGCCGCGGATACTATTTCGTGCTTTGAGTATCCAATATTTCTGTCTAAGTTCGTTCAGCACAAGCTCGTTGAAATGATGCGACGCTTTGATGTGCTCGTGGAGGATGAGTAGCCTTACAGCGTGGTGGCGGCCATCAAGGATAGCTGGAGACTTCAAACTTTCGCTCACCTCTGGAGTTGACTTAATACGTGAGTCCAGTCTCAGTATTCCATCTTGGTCGAGAGTCGGTGCAAGTTTGGCAATTCTGCTAGTCCTGGGCACTGGTTTTGCGGATTGTAATGCGGTTAGCTCCTCGGGAAAACTGTCTGTCTGCGCTCTTTGCACCACCATCTTCTCGGCTTTCACGATGTCCGAAGCGTGAAGTTGATAGGGTGACATGGTGCTGTCTAAATATAATTTAGAATTTGGAACTATAGGTCGAGACAGTTTAAGCCGGAAAAGTCGTGCGCCCTGGAGGACGCGGGCGGTAGCGCGAAGTAGTCGCAGCCAAGAGCTAAAACGCGACGGGTTAGGGACTGAACTCGATGACGGAGTGTCGAGGAGCAGAACCACCAGCTCCGATTTTAACTCGGGGTCCGGTGAGCTCTCTTCCACGTCAGTATCGGCCTCGGTCGGCCAAGTGCAAGGTGGTTCGATAAGAAACTGCGGGCCGGAAAACCACCGGTGAGACGCGGTAAAGTTCATTTTCTTTGGTTTAGTTGCATCGTCAGCAACGTTGAGAGAGGTAGGGATCCACCTCCAATTGGATGGATTGGTGGTCTCCAGTATCTCTCCCAACCTGTGCGCGACAAACGGTTTAAACGCGCGAGCGTCGCTCCGAATCCACTTGAGGACTGTGGTGGAATCGGTCCAAATGTTTTCAAAAATGAAATGAAACACTACGATGACTTACGTGAAAAATTTGACAGTTGTTGTAATTACGAAAAATGGTATATTTACGGCGAGAATGGACCAAAATGATAGCGAATGGAAATAGTGGACTGTATTAATTGAATAGATGATGGAAACAACGTTTATGTTTTGGTAAAATACTATTATATTGCAATTAATACAACCAAACTCGGCAAGACATTACTAACGAACCTGACATTGTGACAACTGCTTTTTTCATAGAAAAATAATAACATTATGAATATATCAAAAAGGTAAAAAAGGTCGGATCGCAGCCAGTCGCCAACACTAACAAAAAGGAAATTGATAGTTTTATCTATAACTATGGAAATAAAACAATTCTCAATGCATAGATATATAAGTTCCTAATATTTTCATACATTTTTTAACGCTACTTACTTCAGTGACCTAGAAAAAATAATGACTTTACAACAGAAAAATTCGAAAAAAATAATGTTGTGTGATAGTTACGACAGTCGGGTTGAATTTTAGTCTATGGCGTAAGAGATTTTCATAAAAAAAAGTCAGATTTTTTGTATGCGTAAGGGACAGATTCTTCTTAAAATTATTGTGTAAGGGACACTATTTCCTAAACTATTGAGATATTATATATAATACTATCTCTATGATGTAGGAAAAGTTTTTTGAAAGTTATGTGTTTAAGAACCATCTAATTCGGATGAATATTTACTAAGTTACGATTTTTTTTAAATTTGCATTTTGTTTATCGGCTCTCCTGAAAAGTAGGACTTTGTCCCTTACGACATTTGAAATTTCCAGTGTCGATATAATATAACAACATATCATATAAAGTTCAAAACATATACAATCACATGATATAATTTTGTTTAATATAAAACTTTTTTAGTATAATGATGGAATGATATAATTTTGAATGATATAATTTTAAAACGTATAACAAACGATTGAGCTAAAATCAATTGATATAACAACATTTAATATAACATTTACATGATATAATAATTAAAACAAATAATGTTTATTTCGTATAATAACATTTAGTATAACATTCATGTACGATAACACTCTTTTTATATAATACTAGCGGTCCCAGCGAACTTCGTTTCGCCCCCAGCCCCGTCCCGCCCCGGCCCCGTTTTATGCTATAAACCTCACGGAGCCCAAGACTTTTCCAACGAATGCAAAACCGCGGAAATCGGTTCGTGCGTTCTGGAGTTATAGCGTCAGGGAGGAAAACCCGACTTATTTTTATATAGTAGATTTAAAACATATAATGATAACTTCATATAAACTTAAATTTATATGATATCATATATTATATAAAAACAATTACATCAAAGAAAATGCAGCTGCTAGGTTATTCAAGGCTTGCAGGATGCAGGAAATGATGCAAGCAAGCAGGCAAGCAGCATGCAAGCAGGCATACAGCATGCAAGCAGGCATGCAGCATGCAATCAGGAATGCAGCATGCAATCAGGCATGCAGCATGCAAGCAGGCATGCAGCATGCAAGCAAGCACACATGCATCATTAATTCCACGTCTCCGGCGCTGCGGGAAGTGCAGCCTCTCCGCCCTTGCGCAACAAAGCGCAGTCACCCACGCTCACCTCCACAGCTTCGGCTTTTTGGTCGCCTCGGCCTTCGGCCTTCGGCGACCAGCCTCAGCCGCTCCGGCTCGCACGGGTGCCTGCCCTTTGTTACAGCGGGCGGAGGCTGCTCTCCCTCCGCGCCTCCGGCTTCTAAATTACACTCTAGTATCGGGCAGACAAGTACCACGGCGAAGTGACCACGGCGAGTCGGGGTTAACATAATTCAGATTTTTGATAATTAGTTTTAAAAAAACAATTGAAATTATACCAAGTGAAAGTTATATTAATTTTACGTATATTTCTTTTAATCATTATTTGAAACGTTATTATCTCAAATAATAGTTATATGAAATAATGCGTATGTCAAACAAAATTATATCAATTGAACGATATATAAAATAAGTTTTATTTCAAATGTTTTTTATAAGATATGAACGTTATACTAAATGGTATTATATAAAATGAATATTATGTGAAGTAAACGTTATGATAAACAAAATTATATCATGTGTTTTTATAACAAATGTTTCTTATGTAAAGTGATCGTTATTAAAGTTGAATTATATCAAATGATTGTATAACAAATGAGACGCACCCGTGTCCAGTTAGTGAATAACCCTATTTTTCGTTCTCCCACCATATGCCATAATAAATCCTTTCTTAAATTAAGTTTTTTTTTTAAGTTATGTCCCTCTCAAGGTACAAATAACACGATCTTTCATTCGAAGTGCCCATTCGATATAAAGTTAACCATTTCCAAGAATTGAAATGATTCGTATTGTTTGTAAATACGCCTCTCATAAATATTAATTAGTGCGGTGCACAGCGTTGGTTTTTCAGAGCGTGAAGTTTATTGTGATATTTACCGTTTCTTTGATTTAATTCAATGAATGTTGGCTTGTAACCGCGGATTTAGGACGATTGAACAAAATATTTAATAACTACTACTACTTAGTTGAATGTTATCTATACTTAATATAATATTATAAAGCTGAAGAGTTTGTTTGTTTGTTTGAACGCGCTAATCTCCGAAGCTACTGGTTCGAATTGAATAATTCTTTTCTTAACATCACGCTACGACCAATAGGAGCAAAGATATAGTGGTAAATGTGTAAAAAACAGGAGAAAGAAGTCACTATTCCACGCGGAGGAAGTCGCGGGCAAAAGATAGTTTTAACTCTTCTTATTGGTGCTAATCTATAATATAAAAACCAGCCAAGTGCGAGTCGGACTCGCGCACCGAGAATTCCGTACAAACCTGCAAGGTTTACAAAGTTTTTTCACGGGTTAAAGGCAATTAGATCTAAGTATTTGATATGAATTTCAACTTGATAGCTCTACGCGTTCATGAGGAAAAAAGTAATAAGTTTATATTTATTAAAAAATATATATTTTGTAATGTAACTAAAAATTTAAGGTTTTCGGAATTTTTCCTTTATGTGTGCTATAAAACGTTGCTTCATGCCAAATTTCAAGATTCTAGGTCGACTGGAAGTACCCTTTAGGTTTTGATTCCCTTGCGAGTACTTGCGAGTTTCAAAATATGCAGCTTAAATTGCTGTTTCTTTTGATTGCGTTGACATAGAAGTTTGATTTTGTTACAGCTTAAAGGTATTATAGACCTGAGTATTTGGTATGAATTTCAATTTAATACCTCTACGCGTTTATGAGGAAATGGGTAGTAAGATTAAAATTATTAAAAAATATATATATTATGTGATGTAACTAAAAATTTATGGTTTTCGTAATTTTTCCTTTATCTATGCTATTAAAACGTTGCTTCGTGCCAAATTTCAAGATTCTGAGTTCACGGGAAGCACCCTGTAGGTTTTGATTCCCTTGCAAGTGTCGAAAATTTGCGGCATAAACGGCTGTATCTTTTGATTGCGTAGGCTTAGAAGTTTGTTTTTTTCACAGCTTCAAGGGACAGTAGACCTGAGTAATTGATATAAATTTCAGCTTCATACCTCCACGCGTTCCTGAGAAAAAGGGTCTTGACAGACAGACGGACGGACGGACAGACGGACAACAAAGTGATCCTATAAGGGTTCCGTTTTTTCCTTTTGAGGTACGGAGCCCTAAAAATGAATCGCAAAATGTGTGTGTAAGCGCATAACTCAACTTTTTCCCATACAAACGTTTTCTAACTAAAACGTAGACTCAAGGAAGATAATAATTATCCATAAAACGGGGCCGGGGCGGGATAGGGCTGGGGTCGAAACAAAGTTTGCTGGGACCGCTAGTAAATCAATAAATGAAACGTTTAACTAATTAGATTTTCGGAAAGGTTTTTTTTTTAATTGCGAAAGAGGTAAAGGTTATTAAATTAAAAAGATTTCAGCGCGTAGGACCTTCCGGTATAAGGTAAAAGTATAAAATAACTAGCTTTTGCCCGCGACTTCGTTCGCGTGGACTTCAGGTTCGTCCCGTCTAGTCTAGTAATAAGTAAGAAATACGGTAACTAAGCACTGCAGAGCCCTAAATTGTAGCCTATATGTTATTCTGATGTATAAGCTATATTGTGGTAAAGTTTCATTCAAATCCATTCAGTAGTTTTTACGTGAAAGAGTAACAAACATCCATACATCCATACATCCATACTTACAAACTTTCGCCTTTATAATAGTAGTAGGATAAGACCCTGTACCTATTAGATACTTAATTGTACTATAGCCTGAATTAAATAAATAAAAAGAGTTTTAAGCTCGATCTCAATCACAACAAATGAGTACCTAACTGTCTAGCCTAAAACCCACAACTATTTAAAGCAAGGTATAATTATTATGGATGTAAGTTCATCGTCCGCACAGAGTTCTATTTGCATTTCAATGTCCCTGTTAGTTAGTACTGTTACCTTATTAAAACAGGCTTAAAATAACTGTACCTGGTTATATTATTTTTGTTTAAGTGTTTTGTACCTATACAAACTTAATATCATAAATTGCTTGTGTAAAAACAGTGAGTTGTTACTACTACGTATAGAGAAGCTATGCCAAGCAAAAAATGTGTCGCAAAAACGACGACAAGATTGTGACGTTTTCTTTGAAAATTTGAATTTCGAATTATGATTTGTACTACGAGTTGATGACCGGGCCATCAATTTAGGGAGCACAAAATTTGTTCGTGATGTCAGTTCCATACGCTAGTACCTAATAGTAGTTCAATGTGTAAAAAGCAACTGTTTTAGACAACGAAACGATATCTGTCTGTCTTAACGCTATCCGGGCGATACATCATACCACTCGGCCACTGACATATTGGCAAGCCAGAAAAGTTCTAGATTGGAGACCCATTGACCAAAGACGCAGTATAGGACGTCCACCGACAAGATGGACAGACGACCGTGTAAAGATCGCAGGATCACACTGGATGCAGATCGCTCTCAACCAGTTGTTGTGGAAAGCCGTGAGGGAGGCCTATGTTCAGCAGTGGACGTCCTTCGGCTGATAATGATGTGGACATACTTGCACTGTCATGGTCCAAAAAAAGAAACAAACAGATTAGCATGACTACATACGATAATAACCCTTCTTTTTGGAGATTGGATACCTTTCGACCAAAGGCGCAGCGTAGGACGTCCACCGACAAGATGGACAGACGACCTTGTAAAGATCGCATGATGATCACACAGGATGTAGACCACGTGGGTGGTAGTGGTAGTGTGGCTATGTTCAGCAGTGGACGTCCATTGGCTGATGATGATGATGAACCAATCTTATTACATTATACCTAACAAAGAGTTGTATCATCATTTTATGAGGATAGTTTTTATCCCGGAAAACATCCCTAAAAGGGTGAAAATGGGGATGAAGTACTTCTTAATTTGCGCGGGGTAAACCAAAAGAAGCGGTTAGTCAAATTATCTATTTTGAATTTTATGGAATGACGACAACAGCTCGTCAAGGTAAACACTGTGGTATCTTATGTAGTTGTAATAATGATCAGTTTTCAACCAAAATGTGTAAACCTCATGTCCTGGCAACTGTGCATAATGCGTTTACTGCCAGCATTGAAATCATACCATAGAAAATAATCATGGTTGCACACCTACATTTCAATTGAAGGTCATTTATGTGTAAACGACGTACACACCCACTGATAACAGTTTTATGTGTGTGTGTGTGTTTGTGCGTAAGAGCTCTAGGTTGTCAGTAGTGATATGATAAGTAATTAATGAGTACCTAAAATGGTACGACTATGAATAGGTAACTATGAAAAGGAAACAGGAAGGAGTCTTTTAAATTACGCTCAGGATGAACTCTTTTTAGAAATATATTCATTTATTTATTGACTTCATTAACAACAGATAATACATAGGAAAAATATGGTTATTTGGCTATATGAGGCTATATGACCTCAACGAGGTATTCGTGAATTTCGTGAGTTATAATTGAAATTCAGTACTTAAATTACAATAAAATCAATGATTCAGTAAACTTGACAGAATGCCATACAGCAATAAGTTTGTATTTTTTGTTGTGCAATAAAGAAAGTACAAATAAATTGAGTTGAGGGTCAAATTGAACAATATAGCGGTCCCCCGCGACTGCGTCCGCGCGTTTTGAGTTTTCCCCCTCCCCTCCCGTCGCAGCGTGATGTTTTAAGCCTAAAGCCTTCCCCGATAAATAAGCTATCCAACATAAAAGGTTTTTTCAAATCGGTCCAGTAGTTCCTGAGATTAGCGCGTTCAAACAAACTCTTAAGCTTTAATATTAAGTACTAGCTTTTGCCCGCGACTTCGTCCGCGTGGAATAGTGACTTCTTTCTCCCGTTTTTACACATATACCACTATATCTTTGCTCCTATTGGTCGTAGCGTGATGTAATATAGCCTATAGCCTTCCTCGATAACTGGACTATCCAACACAAAAAGAATTATTCAATTCGAACCAGTAGTTTCGGAGATTAGCGCGTTCAAACAAACAAACAAACAAACAAACTCTTCAGCTTTATAATATTAGTATAGATAGAAGATTTTTGCGGCTAAATAAAACCTGAAAGCTGTGGTATAGATATATTTTTTTACAGGTTTTCAGTACTTATTAGCCAAATGTAGGTCGATACGACCTTGAGGTTATTTTCCAAGAATTTCTTAAGGATGCGTAAAAGTCAACAGTGCCCAAATGCGTCTGATTATTAATCTTTGTCATAATATCGCCTTAGATAAATATTTGCGAGTTACTTTGTGTGTAGGGCGGCCAATTTCAATGGCTGTAGTAGTACACACATTAGTTTACACATTTTTGTTAAAAACTAACTCTTAATACAACTGCATAAAAGATACCGCAGAGAATGTCGTGCTGTTGTGCGTTCTAATCTTATGGTAAAGGCGGGATAGATGCCTTAGTGGGATAGATGCCTCATTTTCAAAAAAACCTAACTTCCCAAACTCGCGACTGAGAAACAATAACTCAAAAAGTGGGGCATCTATCCTGGTTTTACCCTAACTTTATTGCTTTTACCGAAATCAAAAAAGTGACGAGGACATGTTAGTTACATCTCGGCTTAAATTATACCTCAAGTAAATAAATTAAAGGTAAAATTCTGTAGTGCAAAAACTTTTTTCGTCCTACGTCCTACACTTTCCTAACTTTTGAATGGATACCACAAAAAATACTCTCGTCTAAAAATAATATTTGATCGGCCCGTTTGTTAAAACAACATAAAACATTGGTTAACTTATTATTAATAAGACTACGCTATGCGATAATAGCATGATGAACTCGTGTTCTTGGAATTTGGTGCGAAGAACTGATTTCCGTTGGGGCAGAAATAAGTTCTTTGTTGGTATTGAACTACTTTACTAGCGTATGGAAGTGACACCACCAAAAAATTTCTTGCTCCATGATTTGACGTCACTTTGCATCAACGGCTACGGTTCCAAATTCGACATTCAAATTTCAATGTCATCATCAAGTTGCAAATCATGTTTCGCTTGGCATAGCTTCTCTACACGTAGTAATAACTCACTGTAGATTGGAGGCTTTTAGGCTAAACGCGCAGCATATAACGTCCATCGACAAGATGATAGACCGACGTCTCGGTTAAAGACAACCTTGTCAAGATCACAGGATCACACTTGACCGCTTGCTTGGTCACCTGTTGAAAACTAGGAGGCCTTCGTTAACATATCGAATGAAAAGACAGTAGTAGGGATTCGTGCGTTCTGGCTCACTATTTCCGGTCCCCCCCTTCCCCCCTCTCTTCCCTTCCCCGCCCCCGCATTTTCTAGCTCATCATCGGCGGTCTGAGCGGGATCGCCGGCTAAAAAAAAAAAAAAAAAGTTTGGTGTCAAAATGGGGGTTTTCGGCCATGCCCGATCGATCTATGCGGTCCATTTTTGCGTAGCTGCACTCCTTCGCGTTTTAGCTTTTGCGTCAGATAAGCTCCAATACCCCTCATTAAGATAAGGCTAATCCTCCTCGACGTCCCATTGTCCTTTTACACCATTGTTCTCATAGTCGAAGACCACTAATGTATTGTAGATAACATTCCTTTGTCAGGTTGATAACAATAGAAGCAGTGTTATGAAATAAAACTTTGGCATTCGGTAGATATCGCTGTTTGTATTACAGGTGGAATAGATGCACTACCATATGTTAACATAACAGCGCCATCTAGAATTTTCGATACATACTTCTTTGAAGCAACATCTATCTCTCATCATTTGAATCATCATCACAACTCATTCATTCGCTTTAAGCTTTAAGCAGGTCCAAAACATTTCTATTCTAATTTCAACGCGTTCTACTAGATGGCGCTATAAATGCAATTGCAGTGGTTTACGCGCCCCTTGTTCTACCGAAAATATGCCTACGTACCAAACCCAGTGTGTTCGTCTTATTCCGCATCCCGGTGGTGGTAAAATTAACACCATAATTTTAAGATCAATTTTTGTAAACTGTATTCTCAGCAAAGAAGTGATTGATTTGTTTTGATTTACCATATCGATACAATCCAGTTCACTAAGAACGTTATCAACAACATTCTTCAATTCCCTTTGTATGTACTGCACAAAGCTTCATAGACTCAATTTATTTTCAAATGTTTTGTTTATCATAATTGCATTCTAATAGGCTCTTAATGTTGTAGTAAGTATTGCTGTTTATCATATCAATACCATCCGGTCCACTACGAACGTTATCAACAACATTCTTTAAATTCCTTTGTATCTGCTGCACATAGCATCATAAAGACTCCTTATTTATTTTCAAATGTTTTGTTTATCAAAATGGCATTCCAATAGGCTCTTAATGTTAAAGTAGATATTGCTGTTTATCATCATATCAATACCATCCGGTCCATTACGAACGTCTATGGTAACTATCTATGATACATAACTTCTTATCATAATTGCATTTTAATGGTTTGTAGTTTCTTTATGTTTTAAGCAGATAAGTCTTAAGCGTAATGCGTAAGCGTATGATTGCGTTAGTTTTACTAGTATAAAAGGTCTGCGACTTTATCTTTCCTCACACAGTTGCTCTTTAGCTCTTCAAAAACTACTACCTACTATTTTAACTAGTTCAAGGAAACCTTCTGCCAATGGAATCCGAGATGGATGTAAGTATTAATTTTAAATATTTATTTTCTTTCTACAACTTTTCTTTGTGTAATAATAACTTATCTTTGTTTGTATTCATTGTTATAGCTCACATGTGGTACTGGTGCCATTGACTTTGAAGAAAATACGTACAAGCATTACTACTATCCAGTGTCAGATGACGAATCATCGTCAACCATACCGAAATACTCAGCAAAAGTGGACTCTCTGGCATTGGATGAATTTTTTGAAGAACCGACTATAAAGAAAAAGGGAAAACTTCGGGCTTCAACTGTGGCTAAAGCAACGGTAGATGGAGTTTCATATTTATCCAGTAACGAAGATGACGGAGCTGAAGCCACTCATCTTATAAAATTGGAAATTTATGATCTGAAAAAACTTAAGAATATACCGGAGTGTGAACACTGGAAACACAGCGACGTACGAATCAAATACTACAACAGGACAAAATCAAACAACCATCAAAAGACGCGACAATTAATTTACAATATAACCAAAGAAATTTCCAGTTCACCACATGTAAAAAAGTTTACTATTAAATCGAAAAAATAAATCTTAACTTTACTATAAAATTATTTGTTTTATTTCAATTAAACACATTAGATATTTTCAACTTCTTTATTATTATAATAAAATAAAGCGTAGGTACATTAACTACTTAATATCATAGGTACACAATATTACACCAATACAAAAGACTTAAACATATCTTGTAACAATGCATCATTACTGATAGTATCATCATTAAACATTTCAACAAAGTCATTTAAAGATATATCTCTACGCTTAAGATACAAATACACAAGGCAATATTCGCCACAAAATGATGAAAAAATATTCTGAATAATTTTACTGTTATATATCCACTTACTAGTGTTTCGTTTCAAAAAAGATAAATGATAAGTGTCAGGTTTTCGACCGAAAGTATCAAAGTATTCTCCAACACCCTCTGAACTTATATAAATAGCTATCCAATGAGTGCCCGGCTTTGTATCAGGATCTAAATTACTGATCAAGTAAACAGGAGGTGTCATATAGACCGGTAATCGGTTAGCAGGAAAAACATTAGAACTTAAAGTAGGATGTATTTTTGTTAGATATTTACTAATTTCTAGAGTATTCATAGTGGTTTATGGTGTCTGCCTAACTCAGAAGTAAACAAACATATAAATAAAATTAAAGGAGAATTTATTTTTTATACATAAACTTAACTACTAAAATCCACACTTATATTTCTATTTTTATCTATCTCAATTATATTATCAAATTCAGCATAAACAATGCAGTTGATTGTTTGCGTCAGAGCATTTTCAAACCTTACTTCTTCTATATCTATTCTAAGACTCCCATGTTTTATTAAATTCCAATGTGTTGATGAATTTGCGGATAGATCTGGTGTAAGATCAAAGGCCAGCAAACAGTAACCTTTCGGGTATCTGTCCTTACTTATACCATTACCTTCATTCATAAAATGAATACCAGTTCCTGAGAAGAGTGTATGGTAAGCAGCAGTGTGTAGCCCATTACTAAATGAGGGCTGCAACGCCTTTGAAGGTATTTGCATGCCATCTATGTACAAACTAAATGTATTTACTCCAAAATTATCAAAATCATAAGGATTTTTATTAAAGCTACCATTAAAAGCTGTATTGTTAACAAACCCAACAATACATCGTTTTGGTATCTGCCCAAGAAAAACATTGTCAAGTGTTTTACCCTGAATACCAGATGGAATTGTTAAAACTTTAACTTCAGCTCGTGTAATTGGATACTTTGCAGTTGTAGATGCTAAAACTTTTTGATGAGCGAGGAGTACACTTGGATTGATACGAGCTTTACGAATCATAAGAGTGGCATCAGTGATGGATACTTTTACTTTCATATCATTTGTCGGAGCCATTAAATTAAAAGAATCTCTAGATCTTACTAGTTTTACACACATTTCGACTCCATTAATTAAAAATTTTTCTTGATTAAAAATATCACCATGCAAATGTCCCATCATTTCCACCTCTTTGCTATCCTTAACATACTTTAATCTCTCTGTAAAACCCTTGTTTGATTCATCGGCGTTATTCATTTTTCCAGCAGTATCTTCATACTACATTCCACAAGTTAAGTGTGACTGTTTTGCATGAGGATGATAATTTAATAGAGTTTCTATATAGGCACGGTATCCGTAGGTATTATTAGGAGGAGATACAAGTTTTTGATTTAAATATACATCTAATTGACTAAACAGAGAATGAAGCCAGTAGTTGACGGGTGCTACAGTAGTTGTATCAGCCAGTGGTGTTAAATCTTGATTCAATATTTTAGCCTTGATGTGGATTAATGTATGAGATAAATCAACATAGTCATCTCCAGAACCTGGGATTTGAAATTCTAGTGGTCCATCATCACTAAGTGATGAAATAGGTTTATAGTGTATCCATTGTCCATTTTCTATACTTGTTTGAGTTGATGGTAAGGCAAATAAGTCCAGTTCAGACTTGACGCACTCACAAGAATGATTATGTAAAAAAGACATTTTGAAATAGTTTTCTAAGAAAATATATCGTTGAAATTTAATTTATTATTTCTCCTAGCTTTTTTAATTGTTCTTCCTTTCAATTCCTCTGATTGAATGAGACTTTGTGTACGCCGTCTTTTGTTTTTATTACCAGATCCTGTCATCACTCTATTTATCTTATCATCAGCTTTTCTTTTCAGATTCAAAGTAGCTTCTTTAAAACGATCTTTTACAGATTCTTGTAAGGGTTTTGCATGAACCATATCAGTTAAAAGTCCTACACCAGCATTTAAGGCTTCTTTACCAATCACTCTTGCACCATTTGATAAAAGCGGTAAAACTGATCTAAACAACCCTCCCAAAAAACTCCCAACACCATGACCACGTTGATGTGGTACACCTTTATAAATTACACCTATTCCAGTTCCAGCTTGATGAGTATAGTAATGTTGATATGGGCAAATATTATTATTATGTTTGGAGTACATTTTATTGATTATGGATACGTTTGAAATGCAACTTTACACAACTCGTCCCAAACTCAAATGGTATGTTTTCTCCTGTGTTTGATCTTATATCTATTTCAACTGTATCGAACTCTCTACGCATTACAGGAATATAATGCGGCGGTGAAAATATATGCATTTTATTTGATCCATATACGTATTTAACTGGGTCTAATGATATAATTCTTAATAACGGGGACATGACATCTCCAACTATTTGAGGTTCTATTATATCACAATAAATGAATAGTTGAGAGGGTAACCCTAAGTAAAGATTGGCTGGGAATTTACCAGTGGTTTTATATGCTACATCAGTATTTGGATCAAAACCAAGTTGGAGACTCAAAATTGGAGAAAATTTTAGAGAAATTATATCATCAATATTTCCAGTTAGAGTTGTGTACTTAGAAATTTTATCATGACGTAGTTTAAATGATTCTCTTGAATTGAGTGCTACTAAAACGTCATTAATGTTCTCATAACTGGAAGCTGGTATATGGTCCTTGTATGTAACTATAGATGGTTCTGCTTCATTAGCAACAGTCATTTTTTTTGTTATGTACATGATGTTTTGATTATTTTGAACTGTAAACATTGTACATGGATATTGAAATTCTACAATTGCCACCGACCATTCTCCTTCCAACTTAATGGATTTTGGTAACTTTGTTGAATAGTGTGTCGTTTTATTGTCAGGAAAGTATAAAAAAGAACTGTTGCTTGGTAATGTTAAATAAAAGTCGTCGTTATTCATGACTCTAAATTTGATGCCAATATCCAACTGTTAAACTTATTTGGATAACCTTTCCACTTCACGAGCAACTCCTTTCTGAGACCCGAATACCGAGTGCGAATAATTTTATCTATTTTATATTTTGTGTTAGGATCATAAGCAACTTTTTGTAGCTCTTTTTCATAAAATGTTCCAGTGATAGGTTCACCTTTCAAATCTTTTAAAGTATACACCAACCAGGGTCGTCTCTCTATGACTGAAGTGATCACAAATATTTCATCACTCCAGTTTGTCTCATATCCTTTTTGGAATATGTGTTTATATTTTGTGATTCTTACATGGTCACCAATTTCATATTTGGGTTTTCTTAAAATACTAGATCCTCGTTTTGGTTGATCATATAAGTTAGACCAAACTGACATGATATTATTTTGATTAACATCACAGGGACACATTTTAATACTTCTATGAAAACTATGGTTATATGAATTAAGCAAGTTTTGTAAAATATCTACATATCTATAAGTATTGTTATGAGTGAAATATCGCCACATTTTCATCTTTAGCGTTCTCTGAAATCTCTCAACAATACTAGCCTTGATGTCAGGATTGTTAGTGGTATAATAGTTGATGTTATTACTTTTCAAAAACTGTTGTACATCTTTTGATACAAATTCAGTACCTTTGTCAGATTGTAAATGTTTAGGGGTAATATTAGCTTCTGAAAATATGCTAGTAAAACACTTCTTAATAGTTTCGGAATTCTTTTTTTGCAAAGGTCTAGCATAAGCGTATTTACTAAAGACATCAATTACACATAAAATATATTTATATCCATCATTATATTCACTGTAAGTTCGCATATCACTTAAATCTGCTTGCCAAAGGTCGTTCATATTAGATAAGACATATTTATTTCTAGGAAATCTACGTTGAACCGGTTTGTGTAGAGTGTATGTATCTTGTGATTCCAACCATTCCTTAGTATCGTTATAAGTCATTTTATTTTTCATTGCTGCTGATAATTTCTTTAAACTACTATAACCAGCAGGATTAGCAACATCATAATAAATATTGTGTATTTCTAATAAGGGGTCCATTTCTCCCAATCAAGTTTTCTTTTTACTTTTTCGTCTTTTCCCTTTTGAATTGTTTGAGGTGTAGAATAATCAGGGGTGCTGTAAGATTCCGTTGCTGATTCAAACCTCTTCCCAAAATCTGGTGTTTTTGAGATCGACTTAATATAAGTTGCTCGTTTTGGATTACCAATGTAGCTCAATGGTACTTGTAAATCCTTTAAAGCAGTTGTGAATTCTACCCAACCTTCCGGAGAACTATTTTTTAGCGGTCTTACAACATCGTTAATTAAGTCAACAATATTGCTTTTATAAACTTCCTGGTTGTTAATAAAAACTGTACCATTACTGTTCCAACGGACTTTGTCTTTATTTTTCAAAAGAACATCAATTAGTAGCTCACCTTTAATTTTATATGTCTTTGGTATGAGCTGAAGTAATTGAGATTTAATATAAATGTCGTTATTTTTTTCATATATATTCTCACCAGTGATACTGTCATGTGTTCTAACAGACTCTTCTTTGATGTCTTCAGATTTTTCTGACTTTACGTTTTCTTTTATATTATTCTCTGATTCACGACAGTTAATTATAGGTATTTCAATTGGTCTGCGATCCTTACCAATGAAATATAAATATCTTTGGAGAGTTTGTAAATAAAGCGACCACTTTTCTCTATCTTCTAATTTAGTTCTCAAAACTTTATTCATTTCTTCATCAAGTTGTGATACATTGTTTACGGATGTATTCATATTATCTTTTTTAAGTTTTTCGATTACTTCAGGTTCAATCAATATCATTTTCTTTGCATTATCCATTGTTGAATGATTACTAGATCAACGAATTCAATAGTGCACCCAACACTGAACTCAAGATTATGGGTAAAAACGCTCCACCTTTTTGTATTAGGATATTTTTTTTAACTTTATTTTTACCCTTAGAGATGAGTCTTCTTAAAATGTTTTTGTGTTTATTTAATTTATTCTTATGTTTTGTCGATAGCTGTATTTTCCCCTTTAAAACATTAAAAATACACTCACATATACTATTAATTTCTTCTTCATCACAAGCTTTCAATAAAACCGTTCGAAATTTTGGTTTTAAGAAATGTAATGCCTTTAAAAACTCTTCATGTGTCTTCACCCGATATTTCATTGTTCAATAATGGTTGGTTTTTGTTTAGAACAACCATATTTATACCCCTTTTTAGGAATGTAACAAATAGTGTAGTCATCAGGAAATACGTTCGTTTTAATACGATAAATGTCATCAGTATTTTGTCTTAAATCTATCATTAAGTATCCATAGGGCTTACTAGTGGCATCTCTATACGCATCTTCAACATATTTAGGTTTCTCAGGTACTATTTGTCGAGCCAGAAAACGTATTTGAGTTTTATCTCGAGGATTCTTAAAGTAAACAATGTAACTTGAATTTAGTGAAATATCTCGCTGCCCCTTCCCTTGATGAAATAAATTTTGTGTTATGTAGAATACACTTAAGTTTCGGTGATGACTTCCTTTAGTAAAAATATCAACTATGCGCCCGTCGGATTCCCTCATGAGGTCATCGATGATAATAAGTTGAGGATATTTTCCATCAAACATACTCAAGTCGGGAATTCCTTGACAATAGTTAACTTCACTCAAATTGTAAAGCGGTTGCATCTCATCATAACACCATAGTATGTTCTTAAAATCTTGGTTGCAGACACGTTTTATATTATTCAAAAAATTACAAACAAAATTTGATTTTCCACAACCACTAGGACCAGCCACTATGGCAGTAAAGGGATGTTCAAAATGAAACATGTTCAATGAAGGACAACACGTCTATTTAATTAAAAAACACAATTAACTATGAACATTACAATTTTAAAACTTATATTTTATACTTAATAAAGTACGTGATAAAAAAAAATCATAATTAAATTGTTTACTAGTTAATTACAATAACAAAGTACTTGAATACAATACAACTAATCCAAAAAAAGTTTTTATTTAAATAGTATTTATTTTATGATGCCCCCAAGCTAGTGTGTTTGTAGAGTCCGGTAAAATATATCGTTTGGTATCATTAGATGATAAACATATTTTATTAATCTTTTGTGTGAATATAATATGTTTGATGCACCTAAATCTATGCATTTCTGCGTACTGAATTGTTTGATTAAATAAACAAGACTTATAGTTATCGACACTTAATCTCTTTATTACAGATTTGTTAATACCTTTAGCTTTGGTTATGGTATGATTTTCTACTTTCATTGCATACATTTTTGATCGCAGTCCAACAAATTCTGTTAAAAGCTTCCCATTATTTTCGTCTTTAAAAAAACCTAACTTCTTTTTATTTACTTGTGGAAAATCGTACTGATTATTATGTGGATAATCAGAAGTATCAAAATATAAATTTAAATCTTCCTTAATTTCCTTATAAAAATCTTCACAAAATACTTGATATACCAGACTATCGGTATCGGTATACATCAATTTCAAATTGGAAAATTTGTTTTTCATATACTGATAGTGAAAATCATACATTAAAGTTTTTGAAATGTCTAATATGCTGAAACCCAAATATATGGGTTTATTATAAAATAATTTAGTTTTGTGAAGTTGAACTGCAACCAAATTCTCAGAAAAAATTGAAAGGCTATGGAACTCTGGACGAGCAATGAGACTTTCTACACCTTGGGTTTTTCCATGATTTTTCCAATGTGTCAATAATTTAACATTCACTCGTTTTTCAATATTTTCCATAGTCTTTCCAAATATAGAATTATTCATAAGTTTATAGAAATCTTTTTCAAAATCAGATTTTGCTAATGTTCGTAATTCTGTATTCAACTCAATATATTTCTTTAACCAGGGGCTTTGTGTAATCAGTCAGGGATCAAACGACTCTCGAGAGTCGCATAACAATGGAATTTCTATTGTGTCTCGTTCACACATACTTGACGAGTTAAATTTTAATACTCTATGAACTTTTTGAACAACCAAACCGAATTTTTGACATTGTAAAAGATTTCTATAATGTATAACATATTTTTTCTTATGATACAAGTTTGTAACTAGCTTGGGTTCCTTAGAATTGCCAACACAAATATTTTGTGGACACAATGGAAAGTCTGAATGATCATCATGTAAACTATTGGGGTATTCTATATCTACTTCTAAAATATAACCAACGTCTGAAGTGTTTGGTACATTATAATTTACATTAGGATCTTCCCATTCAAAATTAGACAAAGGTAAATATTGAGACATAGCCCACCCATATAGGTTATTGGCATCAAGATAAATCAAATACGATATTGGATCGTTTTTGTCGAAGGTATCCATATGTGGATTATTTGCTTTTGCATAACGATTGCTGCACTGTGATATACCTCCTCTGATACCTGACTTGATGAAAGCAATTTTATCAAAATCTGTTAATAGCTCTAATTCTACCTGAGTGTGTTTTAACATAGCATCCCAACTTAACCCTGGAGCAGTATAGTAATGAGCAGGATCTAAATCATAAGTTTTTATGCAAACATTTCTAAAATTTTCGAAAATGTCACATAGTAGTAGAACATCAGTTTTAAGATAAAGATCGGAATAGTCAGCCATTGTGCGACAGTGAAAATGTAACCATACTTCTCGAGCATGGTTATAATCAGTATCAGAAATACCATGTCCAGTTAACATACTGGTGAAACATTCAATCGATGGTAAAGAGGGTAAATCTAATGATTTAAAAGAAGTCATGTGTTCATATGGATAGACACCTTTGCGCTTTAAAAGTTTAAAGTCAGTGTGGTCCGGGTACTCTTTTTTCATTTCTCGGAATTGATCTTCATTAAGATTGTTAGCTAATGATTCTAAGCTACTGGATAAAAATTTTAAAGAGTCTATAAACCTTAAATTCACTTGATTACTATTGACATTCAATACTTTTGAAAAAGAAATGTATTTTTCTTTGTTTTGGGGGATAATTTGCACCTCACCATCTGCAAAGTTTAAGGCATGCACAATAAAATGTGCATCATAATTACTGAGGTTGTGCAGTATTACAGGTATGAATCGTGTTCTATGGAATTTTTTACTGCACACCTCATGACATAAACCTCTGAAAATACCTGTGTGCCAATCATGATCAATATATTGTTCAGCGTTTAGTTTTTTTTCGCATATGTAACATATAGAGGTTTCTTTTATTTTGTTTGTATCCACCTCGGATAAAGGAAGAGTATGTTTTGGGAAAGTGTTGGCTTTGGCAATGATTTTAATGTCTTCATGTAATTTTGTTAAAAAAACATGAGCACAATTTGGACCAGTGTATGTTACATATTTTGAGAGTTTGTCATCGTAAGAACATTTAACATAATAGCCAAAACTGTAGACATCATGTCTATGCACATTAGTAGTGAATGATTTGGATGGATCATTAGCACATGAATCAATTGGATTAAGAAAAGACTCAAAATCTGCATAAATTACAAAAGGCACTCGCAGTTTTCTTTCAAAATTGTCAAAACTTAGTTTATCGCTTGGTACATTAACACCAAACCAATTTTTCCTACTCACACTAGCATTAGGAAGATCAGTTCGGATATGAGCACAGTCGTTATCTTTGTGTCTATTGAGAGCTTCCTGGTTGTTGAAATAAATAAGACAACCATCGCAAATATAAATACCACTATGGGATGTAATCTGACTACTGACTAAGCGAGATAAGTTTTTTATGTAGCAATAATGTCCATTACTTCCGTTCGTTATGTACAGCAAATTAATATGAGTGGGTTTTAGAGACTTAGTATAATATAATGGACCAATCACTGAATTGGTCTTACTTACAGCATTGTATTCCAAACCATATACGTTTATACTTAAATTATTTAACTTTTCGATTTTATGAATGTCAGTTAACTTAGCTGGGAAAGCAACACCTGTGAAATTCAGTTTCTGTTCATATTTGGAATACGAGGTGACACGATTAGAATTTTTAGTAGCAGGATACAATGCTGACAGTAAGGCCCACTTTAAACATTGAACATCAGCATTTTTTACATTTATTACTGCCTTTTTATTTCTTATATCACGAGGTAAATCAATATAAGAAGAACCACGAAGTGGGTTAAATTTGTTTACATTCATATCAACACTAAGTATATTTCGAAAAGACCAACCGCTGTCTTTTTTTTCAAATTCGCTTATTTTGTTTGAAATTGTTTCATGTAAAGCATCGAGAAATGTTATTAAATTTTCTGATATGTTTAATATATAGTTTGGAGTTTGAAAATCAAATGTATTTACAATTTCTTTACTTTGCTGAATGAACTTTGCATGCATTATAAAATTAACTTTAAATGTTTTTAAATCCGAGATACATTCATTCAACAAAGTCTGAAGAGTTTCTTTAATAGTAGAAAAAAATAAGTTGAATTCTAATAGCTCAACATTATTCGAGATTGGAACAATTCTATACGTATGCACACGTTTTCCAAATGCAGACTCTATTAACGTTACATTTGGCAAACTGTGATGAATTCGAAAAGCATTATTCTTATGGATATTACTACGATAATGATTTGTTAAGTACCTTTTTTTGACTGGTACTTTGCATACCTCACACTCCACTATTTCGTATATGCAGTCCTCTTCAGTTGATCGCTCAATAACTAAATCCTTAGATGTTGATGGTTTACTACTCAAACGTCTTCTTTTTATTATGGTCCCATGTTCTTTATCACCAGCCACACGTTTAAAACCAGCTCCAACTTGCAAACTGAAAAACAAACAATAAACTTATAAGATATTTTAAAGGTATGGTAACTATTTTGAATAAGAAATATGCAATCAAAAATACTATTACTTACTTACTTTGTCTCTGGTTCTTTTGGAGTCTTGTTTGACTCGGACTCAGAATCAACTGATTCGAATAAGCATACGCATTCTGTAATTTCGCAGAGTTCGTGCATTTCTAACTCCATGTCTGAATCACCCTCAAAGACCACACTAGCATCAGTTTGAGTATTAGACATGATTAACAACTTCAATATCACCAATAAAGCAAATGCAGAATGTAGTGTTTTGTGATGTTTCTCTAATAAATAATTTATCTTGGTAAATTTTGAAAGTTTATTATTTAAATGTTAATACTTAATTACAAACTTGAATCTTCTAATGAATAACTATCATTGATTGCAACTTAATAAATTGGTGAATGAATTGAAATGCAAATCAACCTTAACCGAATATTCCGAAATTGATAAGGTTGACTCATCGTCTGATGGGTAGTAGTAATGCTTGTACGTATTTTCTTCAAAGTCAATGGCACCAGTACCACATGTGAGCTATAACAATGAATACAAACAAAGATAAGTTATTATTACACAAAGAAAAGTTGTAGAAAGAAAATAAATATTTAAAATTAATACTTACATCCATCTCGGATTCCATTGGCAGAAGGTTTCCTTGAACTAGTTAAAATAGTAGGTAGTAGTTTTTGAAGAGCTAAAGAGCAACTGTGTGAGGAAAGATAAAGTCGCAGACCTTTTATACTAGTAAAACTAACGCAATCATACGCTTACGCATTACGCTTAAGACTTATCTGCTTAAAACATAAAGAAACTACAAACCATTAAAATGCAATTATGATAAGAAGTTATGTATCATAGATAGTTACCATAGACGTTCGTAATGGACCGGATGGTATTGATATGATGATAAACAGCAATATCTACTTTAACATTAAGAGCCTATTGGAATGCCATTTTGATAAACAAAACATTTGAAAATAAATAAGGAGTCTTTATGATGCTATGTGCAGCAGATACAAAGGAATTTAAAGAATGTTGTTGATAACGTTCGTAGTGGACCGGATGGTATTGATATGATAAACAGCAATACTTACTACAACATTAAGAGCCTATTAGAATGCAATTATGATAAACAAAACATTTGAAAATAAATTGAGTCTATGAAGCTTTGTGCAGTACATACAAAGGGAATTGAAGAATGTTGTTGATAACGTTCTTAGTGAACTGGATTGTATCGATATGGTAAATCAAATCAAATCAATCACTTCTTTGCTGAGAATACAGTTTACAAAAATTGATCTTAAAATTATGGTGTTAATTTTACCACCACCGAGATGCGGAATAAGACGAACACACTGGGTTTGGTACGTAGGCATATTTTCGGTAGAACAAGGGGCGCGTAAACCACTGCAATTGCATTTATAGCGCCATCTAGTAGAACGCGTTGAAATTAGAATAGAAATGTTTTGGACCTGCTTAAAGCTTAAAGCGAATGAATGAGTTGTGATGATGATTCAAATGATGAGAGATAGATGTTGCTTCAAAGAAGTATGTATCGAAAATTCTAGATGGCGCTGTTATGTTAACATATGGTAGTGCATCTATTCCACCTGTAATACAAACAGCGATATCTACCGAATGCCAAAGTTTTATTTCATAACACTGCTTCTATTGTTATCAACCTGACAAAGGAATGTTATCTACAATACATTAGTGGTCTTCGACTATGAGAACAATGGTGTAAAAGGACAATGGGACGTCGAGGAGGATTAGCCTTATCTTAATGAGGGGTATTGGAGCTTATCTGACGCAAAAGCTAAAACGCGAAGGAGTGCAGCTACGCAAAAATGGACCGCATAGATCGATCGGGCATGGCCGAAAACCCCCATTTTGACACCAAACTTTTTTTTTTTTTTTTTAGCCGGCGATCCCGCTCAGACCGCCGATGATGAGCTAGAAAATGCGGGGGCGGGGAAGGGAAGAGAGGGGGGAAGGGGGGGACCGGAAATAGTGAGCCAGAACGCACGAATCCCTACTACTAAAGACTCTATCAACACTCAATGAAGCTTGATTACGCTCGTGTTAAAGTAATAATAATATTCTCCTACCGATTCTCGGTGATAGCGGGCCTATGTCTCGGGAGATGGTCTCCCGAGAGATAGGCCAGGTACGCAGGAGATATTATAGAGCCCAGATGTGTGCGCAATGCACAAGTGCCTTTCACTCTCCTTAATACGGTGAGACGGCTCCAACATGACCAATGAGAGATCAGGCGCAGGACCAAAGGCTTAACGTGTTTTCCGAGACACGGGGATGTCATCACCACCAACTCCCTGACTCCGAGCCGGGTTCCAAGTATTTTTAACCACGGTAAAACCCAGAAACAAATTTCGTCGTGACCCGGAATTCAAACAGGGACTTCTTAGGTAGTGACCCTGATCAGCGAACCGTTTCATCAACGAGGTAGTCAGAAAGAAAAGAAGAAAAAGAAAGTATAATTAAAGTTATTAGAAGATAAAAATAAGTAAATAAATGAATATGATATTATAATGTAGTACGTTGAAGTCCAAAGGTCAATAAGATTCATATGAATGGCGTCATATCTAACAAAAAACAGATGTCCTATCTTATTTCTATGGTAATATCGTTATGATGACTCACTGACGCGTGTGAAGTTATCGCAATAGTTATTTTTAACCGACATTCAAAAGGGATATACATACATATTATATGTAGGATGCACCCGGATAGATGAGCCCAAATCGTCACGCGATGGATACCAGCAGATGGCTATCCAGACCGCAGGGGCGGACCCAGAAAGCGCTGGTGTGACGATTTGGTTAGTTTTGCTAAGGATTAGGAGTCGTTGGCCATGCATAGAGATAGGTGGAAGAGTTTGGGGGAGACCTTTGTCAAAAGGGAGATTTTACATTTTAGCGATCTCACCTGAGTGCGTATTGCGATGTTGCTTTGACTAACCAGCTCTGTTTATGAACGAATCAGCAAATTCGTATTGCGATTTGGTATAATCCATTCAGTAGATTAGCGTGGGACAGAACTACACGGAGGGAGTGATATTGAAATACATTTAAATTTGCTTATAAATGTTTCATCACAATACGAATTAGGCGACTCAACTAGTTGAGTGGGAATTGAAATGCCTGGAACTTGGATTAAAGCAAGATGGCGCTATCTTTACGCCCATGACGCTATTATGCCTGAGACAATCTGTCAGATCATGAAAGTGTCCCATAATTTTAGCTGATTACACCCTAATTTCATTAGAGTTATTGCCATTTGTGACATTTGGTCAATTCTAAAACTGTCAAAAATAGCGATTCCATTACGATATTTAGCAGAATTGCATTAGTGCATGCCCACTTGGCTTCTTGGTGAGCAGCGCTAGATATAACTTGACGAATTCAATAACTACACATTGATAAATACCCACTTAAATATTTACCCACGGCAGTCCAGTTCTGCGGGATCACTGCATTACTGATTCGCTTTACCCAGCATCATAGGTCTAGAACGTTTTCATATGACACACCAGGATATTTCCTGATGCATTACATCACAGAATCAACTTATGTAACACTTGTGTGTAATAATCAACCAACTTCATAATTGAAATGTCAAACAAGCAGGCAAACATGCCGGTGGAATTACTAGATTTACAAAACAGCCTCTGAGATGATGTGTTTTGATTGTATTGATTGACACAGCGATCGATGAAATCATAGCCAAAGACATGTTGACGTTATACGCTTATAGGTTCGCATTCATCATCCATCGAACCCGTATTTGATGCGTAAATTTATTTGGATTTGAGTTTATTTTCTTATATCTTTGGTCCAGCGTGGTTGACGCTTTCAAATCACATAGCACTCATCCGAATCCTTCTACGATATGTTTTGATAATTTGTATCTATTAGGGCCGTTTCGCTCGGAGACATTCCGTATTTTGCAGGCACTGATTCCTGCAGGATGCCGTTTAGTAGCAAGCGTTATCAATGCTAATCTTCACACTAACATCCCGTTTGCAGCAACCCGCAAATCACCGATACCTGTTTTTTACTGATACAATTTTGTCATTAAACTGACCCAGTTCCACTTCTAAAATGACTAAATTTCTGCGGAACCAGTAGTGATCCTGTAGAACTGCACTGCCTTGGGATTAGGAATTAATATTAGCCGCGACCAAAGACTAACGGCCTTACTGCAAATAAATAAACAAGGTTTCAACTGTTAAAATGTTATGCGGCTAAAGGGAAATGTACATGTCACCCTTATGTCATTGGACTTAATTTACGTTGATCTTAAACTAGCCATATTATAATTAAACAGTGGTCCAAATCTTGTTTATTTATTTGTGGTAAGGCAAGTAATCTTAATCTTCTCACATCGCCTTAGCCCGTTACGCGGGGTCGGCCCTCCCAATCATTTGACGCCATTTACGTCTGTCTTGAACGTCTTGCTCTTGGAGTCCTAATACTCTCATGTCCCTTTACACATTTGTCAACCAGGACACTGACCAACGACTTAATGTGATCGTCACTTATACGGTCGGGATGGTCACCCATACAACCACGTCCGCGCCATAGGTTGCTTAACTTCGGTATCCCTACCAAAGCGCTGCCACCACTGCGCTACGAGCACCTCAACAAGTTTTATATTGTTATTTAATTTGTTCACAGGATATGAACTTGCGGCTGGCTTTTGCCATCCTATCATCGGCATGCTGGTCGGCATTTCAACATGGATACCACACTGGAGTCATGAATGCACCACAAAAAGTAAGATTTGTTGTCATCATCATTATCAGCCAAAGAACTTACACTGCTGAACAAAGTGTGACCAATTAAATTAACCTTTATATAGCTTCTCCCTTCTCCGGGATTAAGGGCTACAAGCTGGGACTTTTGGTATTCCACCTTCCACCATAAGGTTTAACGTTGCTTTATTGACTAGCCCTTAAGAAACTTTTTAAATAAACACTTACCCCTCCAAAAAGATAGCACCACGTTTAAACCAAGACTTAGGTTTTAATTAATCAAACAATTAAAAAAGTATACCCCCAATATTATAGTACCATTCCGACCATTTAAGTGGCGTATATCACGAGCTTCTCCGTGCTTCGGAAGGCACGTTAAGCAGTTGGTCCCGGCTAATATCGGTTGATATTAGTCGTTAAGCCTAGTCAGAGGCCCTATGGGCGGCTTGATAAAGTCTGACAGCAAGGTACTTGCCTTGCAAACACCCCTCCGCCTATCTGCACTGAGCCCGCGTGGTGGAGTATGGCTCATAATCCGTTACATTTGAGGTAATGCCTTTGCCCAGCTGTGGGATGCTTACAGGCTAACTTTACTTGAATTTGAATTTACTTGAATTTGAATTTGAATTTATTTATTTGCTTGTCACATGGTAAATTACAATAATTTAATTTAATTTTTTTAACCCTAATATTTTTTTTTTTTTATTTATTTATTAAAGAAACATACCGCTTTTATATTACTGTTGAATAGATTCTTAATGTTGATGGTACATTAGCCAAAGCAGTTTCCAAGGATGATATTTTACATAGCGAAGATTTAGTACAAAAGTTTTATTACATGTCATTATTTAATACGTTTACATGGTTTGTTGATACGTACCTTAGTACGGTTCAGTCTGGTACTAAGTTTTGGGAATACGTGGGTTAACGATTGAACTTCCGCAGGTAATGTCAAAATGGCTCCAAATGGATGCACTATCGGGCACAAACACGACTCTGGAGGATGCATCTGACGACCCGAAAGTGACCAATGTATGGTCAATAGTGGTCTCCATCTACTGTGTGGGAGGCATGATCGGCGGTTTGGTCACTGGATTCGTTGCTGATAGGTAAGGGAATAAATCTATACTAATATTATAAAGCTGAAGAGTTTGTTTGTTTGTTTGTTTGAACGCGCTAATCTCCGAAACTACTTGTTCGAATTGAATAATTCTTTTTGTGTTGGATAGTTCAGTTATCGAGGAAGGCTATAGGCTATATAACATCACGCTACGACCAATAGGAGCAAAGATATAGTGGTAAATGTGTAAAAAACGGGAGAAAGAAGTCACTATTCCACGCGGACAAAGTCGCGGGCAAAAGCTAGTATTAAATAAATTTGCATTGGTTAAGATTGTTTAAACACTAACAGTGTCATATTTGTATTCTTAAAAGATAATAAGAAACTAAAAAATTGCGAACCAGCATCTTTCTGGCTAATTAGGCCAACTGCTCTTCCTTCCAATAGTTCCAATCACTGTTCCAATTGAGCTACCGTGCTGTCGGTCCGACCGCGCGAAATTCTCGTTCTCCTATGGATACGTCATTGAGTGACGTTAGCGCTATCTACCCGTCTATTTATGCAACAGCTGGTTCGAGTCCAGCCCATGCGCAATTTTTGGTTTAATTCATCTTTTAATAATTTGCATGTAAAATCAGCAGTCTTTCTGTTAACGCATGAATGATGGCCGTTCCTCCACTCTCTCTGTTGTTTTTCCCTAGAGATAGAAATGGTATCTACTCTACTTTTAGATTTTTTGTCCCTATAAATCTTGACGGTAGGAAATCCTATCCCCGGTCAAGGAAACCTATCTACAGTCGATGATAGCTACCTTTAACTATAGTTTGCATATAGGTAACGGTCTGTCTTGTACCACTCACCTACCCAGACTTTTGTAAGCGCCTGCATACATAATGAATCGTCATCCTCTTTGACACAGCTATTTGTTTCTTAGTACGTACCTAAACACTCATGTACCTAACTTAATACGGTGAAACCAAGCCTTCCGTAACAAACTGAAGTTACAATCTAATTTTGTTATCATCATCATCATTATCAGCCAAAGGTTCACTGCTGAACATAGGCCTCCCCCACGGCTTTTCACAACGACCGGTTGTGAGCGGTCTGCATCCAGTGTGATCGTGATCTTTACAAGGTTATTTGTCCATCTTGTCGGGGGACGTCCTAAGCTGCGCCTTTGGTCGAAGGGTCTCCAATCAAGGACTTTTCTTTTAATTTTGTTATGATTTTATTACTTTACTAGCTTTTGCCGGCGACTTCGTCCGCGTGGAATAGTGACTTCTTTCTCCCGTTTTTTACACAATTACCACTATATCTTTGCTCCTATTGGTCGAAGCGTGATGTGATATAGCCTATAGCCTTCCTCGATAACTGGACTATCCAACACAAAAAGAATTATTCAATTCGAACCAGTAGTTTCGGAGATTAGCGCGTTCAAACAAACAAACAAACAAACTCTTCAGCTTTATAATATTAGTATAGATAGTATTATAATATTATAGTATAAATAAGTATAGATGATAACAAAATTATTATTATTAACAATTTTTATTATTTTATTACTTTTTATTTTATTATTTTTTTATTTAATTATTCGATTACGAATACGAATCAAGGGATCCAATGTTTTTTCGCTTTTTGGCATTGGTAAAATTTTAAAAAGAGTTTAATGTTTTTTTTCTAATGCCTCATCCTTTCTTCAATTTACAGGTTCGGGAGGAAAAAAGGGTTACTCCTGAACAACATTTTCGTGTTCCTAGCAGCCATTTTGGAGGCTGGGTCCAAGTTTGCGAACTCTGCTGAGATGCTGATTGTCGGGCGGTAAGATAATAATATTATTTAAATCTATTAAATTACTAGGGGTCCCAGCGAACTGCGTTTCGCCCTCAGCCCCGTCCCGCCCCGGCCCCGTTAAATGGCAATTTTCTTTGCTATTAACCTCACGGAGCCCGAGACCTTTCCAACGAATGCAAAACCGTGGAAATCGGTTCGAGGGTTCTGGAGTTAAAGCGTCAGGAAGGAAAACCCGACTTATTTTTATATAGCAGACTAGCAGTGTAAGGTATTGTGTAAAAGGTACACAGTTTCGTAGATGTTTATTTACGTAAAACCGAAACCCAACCATTTTTTTATTTATTTAGTAAAAGCTTTTTTATATAAAATTGAACTACTATTACTAGCGAATGGACTTGACACTCTCGTGCGCCATGAATTGACGCCACTTGTCATCAACTCATACAAATGGTTTCATATTAAACATTTCAATTTCAAGGAATACTACGTCATCTTGTCGTCGTATTTGCGGCACAATTTTTGCTTGGCATAGCTTCTCTATACGTAGTAAACAACTCACTGATCTAAAAGTAAGCGTTATTTTCATTGAGTTTTTTAACAGACTTTAATCTCTGCTGACTTTAATCTGCTGTCACGACTTATACCTACTGAGCGGGGACTCTTACTAATCTGTGGAGCGGGGTCCTTTTTGGCACACTATGAGGCTTTGTGTTTTTTGTTCCGTCAAATTTTTTTTATTTTTAATTTTGTAATATGATATTTTTGTTTTTAATTTTTTTGTGTGTGTCAAATAAATAATCATTCATTCATAATAGTAGGTGTGTTGCTCATTAAGGCGTGGTTATAAATAAAACTCAAGAATTCTTCGACGCCGTTTCGTCCGCCTCACGTTACAGTATGTTGTCGTTATAAAAAGCAAACAAAACCTTGTTTTTCCCAGGTTAGTGATTGGCATCAACAATGGTCTGAATGCGGGTCTGGCTCCTATGTACTTGGCTGAGATATCACCTGTCTCACTACGGGGATCGGTGAGTAGTCTTTTACAAAACTGACTAATATTGCTTGTTTTATTATCTACTTACTACGTAGTTATACAAAACTTAGGTGTGATAAAATTAAAAGTTTAATTATCTCGAACTGTGATTCGAATTTGGAATCGAACTGTGTGCTACCACTGGGAACTGACCACCAGACCATTCTGAGTCCGGTATCACAGTATATTATATTATACTACATACGGATGTAACGGACAACTAAAACAAACCTGCTAGAAAATTACAGGACTCAGCTAGGTCCGGCAGTCAAGTGATATTATAACATGTGCAGATCAAGATGCCTACTGGAGAGGTTTATAATTTATTGCACTGTGCGGTGAAGATAGAACTCATGACTATACGTCATGAGTGCTGAAGAGCCAACAAAAGGCTGTTGATGACCCGTCATCAGTTACTAACCTTTGAGTGGCTCCAATGTGATGGCAAGATATGACTATGATATACTTTTGAGTTAGATGACACTATATGTTGCTCTCTAATTTCCACTTCCATGAACATTAGTTACGACGCGCTAATAATTATAAGATTAAACGAACTTACCTTAAGTGAAGTTCTATCATAATTATACGAAGATACTTGTCCGAGATGGGTTTACTTGTAGTAACGGTGAAGGTACTAGCGCTGAGTCACAATTTTTTAAAGCTAAAAAAGAAAAAAGAAAAAACAGGACATATTCTGTGGCAACACTATCTAATGTCATTTCGTTTGAAGATTAAGCTTATGAACAACCCAAACATTTGGGATAATACTATTCAGTATTAGTGGGAGGGTCAATGGGACTGCCATCTCGGACAAGTATCTTCGTATAATTATGATAGAACTTCACTTAAGGTAAGTTCGTTTAATCTTATAATTATACTCTATACTTGTCCGAGATGGGTTTACTTGTAGATGTTTGAAGGTGGGTTGTGAATAACTCATACTATTGCATAGAATGAAAAAATATGTAATTAAGACAAAACTTTACATTCAACAATTATAATCTTAGTAAGAATCAACTTATATATTAAATAACATTATGATTAATCAACTCAGAGAAATAGTATTACACACAGCATTACTGAATGCTGACATATTCTGAGTGACTGGCCTATTATAGTGTCGAGCAAAGACAGAAGAATTCTGAGACCATCCTGCAGTTCTTCTGATAACATCAATGCTAACTCCTGATCTCTGTGCAGCAGATGTTGATGCATGTCTAGTGCTGTGAGCTGAGAAGATTGTGTCATCAATACCAGCTTCTCTTAGGGTCAGCTTGATCCACCGGCTTATGGATTGTGATGATGCACTTCTGTATGGTTTCTTAGTGGTTATAATCAAGGAGTCTTCATTTTTTCTTAATAAAGTGGTCTTTTCCATATAAGATTTAGTTGTAGAGACAGGGCAAATTTCTATTCGCTGAGAAAAGGTTTCTAAGTGAAATGAGGGTTGAGCATTTCCTTTCCTTGAGGTTTTTATGAAGTCAGGTATGTATATGAGCACCCCATTATGTGTAAATTTGATATTTGATAGTTTTATCATTGATAAAGTTTGCACACGGTGTCCAGTTGTCAAGGCAAGTAATGTGACTAATTTTTTTGTCAACTCTTCCAATGATACCTCCTCATTTGGATAGTGTCCTGCTAAGTAATTCAGGACTAATCCTGGATCCCATGTCAAATCATATTTTGGCTTTGGTGGTCGTGATCGGAATACACCTTTTATGAATCTTTTGATTCTGTCATCTGATCCAATTTTAGGACCAATCAGTAGAGACAGTGCTGATCGAGTAGTGTTAATGGTTCCATAAGAAGCCCCATTTTTATAGGTATGTGTTAAAAAGCTCATAATGTAAGGAATGGAAGCCTCATAGGTATCAATATTGTGCTTACTGCAAAATTTCCACCATAGCTTCAACGGAGAGTCATATTGTTTTAATGTATTTATGGAAAGAGAATTGACCATTATGTCAAGAGCCGAGTTTGGAGTGCCCCGCCTTAAAAATCCTTGCCTGACAGCAGCCCTGCAGCCAGGGTAAGCTGCTGATATAAGGGATGGTAGTCTCTGAAAGGAGATGATAATAATTTTCTATTAGGCTCTAAAATCATGATTTCCTTGATGGCAATGGCCTTAACTAGTGGGAACCAGGGTTGTGATGGCCAATAGGGGAAAACTAATATTCCGGTAGCTTTATCTTTTTGAATCTTATTCAAGCATTTTAGTAGGAGTGAGAATGGTGGAAAAGCATAAAAGAAGTTATCTTTCCAATCAAGTGTGAAAGCATCCACTGCGAATGCTTCTGGGTCACATTTCCAAGATACAAATTTGGTACACTTTTTGTTAGTCCTGGAGGCAAATAGGTCTATTTCTGGGACACCAAAACATTTTATTATTTGATTAAAAACTTTAGAAGAAAGTTCCCATTCAATATTAACTTTTCTTGATTCCCTATCCGCTTCAAAATTTTCTTTGGTATTTATGTAAGAGGCATAGATCCAAATGTTCCTATTTTCACACCACTGCCATATGTCTCTAGTGATGCTGTTAAGATGAGGAAACTGTATTCCCCCCATTTTATTAATATAAGCTATTGCAGTGGTGTTATCAATTCTCATTAGAATTTCACAGTTATATGTGTCCTTTGTAAAACATTGCAGGCCTAACAGTGCTGCCTTTAATTCTAAATAGTTAATATGATGTTTTTGTTCTGCACGGGACCAAGACCCAGACGCCTTTTTGTGGCCCCATACCGCACCCCAGCCTGTGGTTGAGGCATCGGTGTGTATTTCCATGAAAAAAATAAATTGTTTAATTGGGTTGCTAATTCTAATATTGTTTTTCCACCAAATCAACTCTGTCTTTACTTCCTGAGATATAGGCATAACTGCATCAAAGTTTTCATGTGATTTTAGCAATTCTAAATATCTTTGTCTTTCCATTAGTTTTGTGTAAAGCCATCCATAAGGGACAGCCGGACAAATAGAGATAAGTGTTCCCAATAATTGAGCAAATTCTCTAATGGTACAAGTATTAATACTACGAATGGTTTCGATTCTTTCTAATATGTTAATCTGCTTTTCATATGGAACTGATAAGGTTTGGTCAATGGAATTTAAAATAAAACCTAAATATTTACAATGTTGTTTAGGTATGAGTGCACTTTTCTCAAAGTTAATGGTAAAACCCAAATTTTGTAAGAGTCTACATGCTACATCAATGTTGTCCTTGCATTTATTTGGAAACTTATTAAAATACAAACTGTCGTCTAAGTAACATGTTAATATTATATTCTTATTTCTTAGGTAAGTACCTACTGGTTTGAGAAGTTTAGTGAAAACATATGGGGCAGTACAAAGGCCATAAGGCAAGGCATTAAACTCATATAAGGAACCGTCAAAAGTGAATCTTAAAAACTTTTTACTACTTTCAGCTATAGCAACAGAAAAGTACGCTTCTTTCAAATCTATTGAGGCCATATAACAGTCTTTAGACATAAGTTTGCAAGCAGTTCTAATATCCTCTAGTTTAAAATGTTCTGTGTCTATATATTGATTAAGTTGTTTCAAGTTTAAAATAAATCTATAAGCACCATTTGGTTTTGGAACCAAGAATATGGGAGAAGTAAATTGCTCTGTACAGTATGAACACTCAGATATTGCTCCTAGAAGTAAAAGTTTTTCTATCTCAGAAGCAATTATATTTTTCTCCTTACTAGGCCAATGCTGTGGTTCTATGGAATTAGGGAGTGGAATAGTATTGAAAGGGATTTCATAACCCTGTACCCATTGTAACACTACTGGATCATTTGTAATCTCAAGCCAATTATGTAAATAGTATTTAAGTCGTCCTGCAGCCGCTGCATGGGTTTGCTTGTCGCGTCGCGCGCGACGCGATAAAGATTTTAAACCATCGCGAGTCTATATCGCTCAACAGTGCATGGTTTGACAGCGCGGTAAGTTTTCTACCGTAGATAATAGTTTTATATACGCGACACTAAGGAGTTGCCGTATTAAAAAAAAATGTTTTTGATGCTGCCAACACCTACATCATTCAGATAAGGCTGTCCTAAAATCATTCATTCAATGCTGTTTTATGATCTGTATTTTTTGAAAAGTCTGTCATTTATTCTGTCAATGTCAAACTGTTTTTGATTTTCTCCTTGATGAGAGTTGTTTCGCGGTATTAGTGTGGTGTAAATAAAGTTTATAAATGACTTCAAATACAAAGTAAGTACAATAAAAAACAATCTACATTACATATATAAAACATACATAGACTGTTACTTAACCTAAGCTTGTTCCAGAATGCGCAGTAATAAAATCCAACTCAAGATGTTGGTGTATTATATTCGAGTCTCCACAAAATCTTCGCCAATGGCGAGTATTCAGGGCCAACGGGCTCAAATCAGCATCACAGGCAGTGGGTGGCTTTAAAAAACGAACTAAAAGAATACGGGCCTGATAAAACGGTGGAGCAGTGGCGTCATGTAAGTTCTAGTACACAATTTTGGAATGAATCATTGCAAGTGATAATTCACCCGTTTACTTATACAAAAACTACAAGAACCACCAAAACTTCTTTACAAGAACCACCAAAACTTCTTTTTGTTTGTGTTGACGACTTTTGTAGTGTGAATACACAAAATATTTTACTAATTCAAACTTATTATTTATTTCAGACATGGCGTGAAATAAATAAAAAACCGGCTGAGTGCGAGTCGGGCTCGCGCATTAAGGGTTCCGTGCCAACTTTAACTGAATTAGGGATCCACTTACTTCCACTTGGCCAAAATATCATTATCAAAACTTTGTTTTTCATAGTGAAATTGCGTGTAATTTAAAAGTATTTTTAAAACAATTGTGTAGATTTATTATTTTGTATGTATGTTAGCCTGTAAGGTATTTATTTTATGGGTCTGTATTGCACTTTGTAATCCGCTGCCTGATTTAAATCAATAAATAAATAGTATTTGTAGGAACAACTACTAGTTCGATCTCGTTTAATTAAACCAATTTTCGTTGAAAGTTTTTGTGTCGATCTACATCATGTATGTTACGGGCACCCAATCATGTATTAGTTGTAAGGTTTTTTAATGCAAATAAAGATAATTTTCTGTTGGGGCAATAGTAAATAAGCATTGTATTTAGCTAGTAGGGCTCGTTTTATTTGAATAGCAAACCGGTTAATCAGGAATTTCCACTTGCAAGTTAGGTAGGGTAACGATTAACTAACTAGGTAGGGAATATTACGAATTAGGTAGGTAGTTTGGTACAGGGGCGAAGGAGACCATGGTAGTCTGTCTCGCTCAGATGGAGTGAGACCGGTAAAGCCTTCAGCTGTTCCTGTCCCCCATTTCGCACTTTCTGAGGGTAGGTAGGTAACCCATAGAGTGGATTGTTACGGGTGGGAATTTTATGACGACTAATGTAGGTAGGTGACAAAAATATTAGGAGCTAGGTACAACAACATCGGTTGTCTCTCCCCCCATATCTCGATGTAGGAGGGTGGCTGTAGAAAGCGTAAGAAAGAGTTCGTAGATGTTTATTATATTTTTACTTTTGCGCTCGTTTTTCTACTCGTAGAAGCTTATTAGGTTTCATATATAATATGTATGAAACCTAATAAGCTATCGTCTAGACATTTTTACCAAATCAAATGGTTTTTAAAGGATTTTCGTCTAATTAATGTTTTATCTGCCACCCTCGAGTAGTCGATATACACCGTGCTTTTTTAACCGTCTTACAGCCGAAGGCCACTTAAAGTATCCAATAACTACATGTCATTCGTTAAATAAAACTTGGTTATTATTAAGATTTCAAAGCCTTAGACATTAAGGAAGATATCAGCACAATTTAGTACGAAACATCCTGTAACGAGCACTACGCGCGGGTCATTCACTCGGCTGTCTAGCACTACTGACCTTATTTTACGCACGATAGAAAGGGGCGAGGCGGTGGGCGTCACCAAGGATTGCGCTAGCGCATGATTGGTTAGAGATCCACGTGGACTGTCTTAGATTGGCTACGATGCGGAACGCGTGGAGGCGGCAAGGTCAAGGAATGCATTGTTGAAAACGTAAACATTATGAACAGGATGATACATTACGTAACATTACTATTAGATATTTTTTACACCAAAATTATGTGGAGTGTAATAAAAAAAATAACATGTCCTAGAGGTTTATTAAGATGGTTACATTACGTGGGCTTCGGGTGTAAGACGGTTAAAAAAGCACGGTGTATATGACAGATGCTAACTTACCTAAACTGTCAAACTTGGATAAAAAACGGCAGCCATATTGCAGCCATGTACGCACTAGAGACTAATTGTCTACGACCCCGCGATATAGATATATTAAGACTGTACCATGCACGTGGAGATAAACTATCTAGGTAGACGCGGTAAAGCGCGCGACAAACAGGTTTATCAATGTGCCATGCAGCGGGTGCTGCATGTACCTGGTTTTCTATCTGTTGTGTCTCGACTTCGATCTGGCTGGGGGTTGTCTCTGATCTGTCTGACGAGGTCGAGGCTGCAGCTGTCTCCTGTACTGTTGCCGGGGTTGTTGCCCACCGCGGGCATGCCGATATTGAGGCTGCTGGTTCTGCGGTGGGCCTTTCCAGTTTAACTGCTTCTTATTTGATGTAGGCTGCTTGTTCTTCTTCGTGGTAGTCAGAATTTGTGCTCCTGTCCGCTGGATGGATTGTGCCATTTTTATCTTATCTGCACAATCTGTACCAAATAAGAACTTATCAGTTTTGGAGCTTTTCATGGCTTCTTGAATGCTTTTTTCCGCTCCCGATAAGGCAAAGTATTTCCTGGAACTAGAATCTTGGTGGTGTATTTCGGCAGCCATCTTTGCTGCATCATTAATTTCCTCAACAAGAACCTTGGAGTTGATATTCCCTTTCAAAATGCTAGTAAGGGATCTGCCTAAACAAGTCAACAATTTTCCTGTGAGGTTCTGTCGGGTTGCAATTCGTCTGTCTCTTTTTATTGAGGGTTCAGAGAGTGAAGCCATTATCTCTGGGTTCAAAATGGGGGCTACCTCATTTGGGAAATTAGAGGGAGTTTGGTATTTTCCCAAAATATTGGAGCGTGCCTCTTTTCCTAAGCCGTCTGCCATGATCTTTGTCCAACGCAGGGCTAATTCTGGTCTGATAGGCTCCCCAATTTCTTCCTTTTCTTCCCCCTCTTTCCCTAGAGCCAAGAGAAGCTCATCTGGGAGTTGGTCTTCATCTGAAAGTGCAATTTTTATTGTTCAGTACAAGGAAGTGCATTGTCTACTCTCTATGTGGTAGCGCTACACCAATTTTATAGATTTTTTAGAAATATTAATAAAAAGGCCTTGTCTAGCCGCAGAGTGCTAGCGCTTGCCCTTGACATAAGCCTGTCTATCCTCAAGTGATAGCTCTATGCTCTGAAACTATTTGTGCCATTATACAATACATCGCAGTAATCGAATGCAGGGTGCATGTGTATTGTGTTATTATGTACATATAAAGGTGAAGTGGTACATGAGACTACCCAGGCGTTTGAAGTTTCTTGCAAAAATAAAAATAATCTTAGTTGAAAATAAGTAAGGCTCACCTATTGGCATATTGGTGTCATCTTCAATGGTGACACATTCAGGAGCATCCCTATGAAGGGGTAGTGATACAGATGGCGGTGTTTGAGGCGGTAGCGGAGGCTGAGATGATGATTCCTCATCGCTGCTCTGAGAATCTTGGAGTTTTCTCAGTCTCGTTTCCATTTTCTGAATCTTCCTTCTATAATACTCTTCGTTTCTTTTCCTTTTTCCCATCTTGCTTCTTGAATTTCCTTTTTCTTCGATACTTGAATTTTCGTCGCGAGAGTGATTCGACGCGTGTGAAAATTTTTAAACAAGTGGAAAAAAAACGGTCTCCACTTCCGAAAAGAAATATTATTTGAAACTTTATTTTTAAGTTGTCAAAACATCCGGTAAGATTTTAAGAAAAAAATCATAATCATCATTCATTCATTCATTAACATCATAACCAAAAGCTACCGGAAGTGTTGTTGAGGGTTAGTTGCTTTTGCGACAACATAGCAAAAATGAAAATAATGAATTTTAGGTTAGGTTATAAGTAACCTTTTTCCAAACTTACTACAACTCGGGACCATAATAAACGCGACACATCCTATTTGGTAGGAGTAAAAATAAATCTAAACATACCTTTGATTAGGGTTTGCATCATTTTTGTTTACATAACAAACCTTGACCTTGTGGTGTTGGCCGGTTTACTTCTAGTATTAATTACGCAAAAAATAGTTTCCCACGTATTGTAACACTTTGAACGTTGAACCACCTTAATTCTATAACACAATCATAACGTTTTAGGGTATATTGCTCATGGTTTATAATTTTAAAACACATTTTCACGAAAATTTACGTGACAGCGCTCGCACAAAAAACCGTAATGACATTAGATAGTGTTGCCACAGAATATGTCCTGTTTTTTCTTTTTTAGCTTTAAAAAATTGTGACTCAGCGCTAGTACCTTCACCGTTACTACAAGTAAACCCATCTCGGACAAGTTTATCCTCGTCCTGCCCATTGTTCTTTTTAAATCACAAAATGAACTTCACACGTCCTGCCCAAGCTTAAAAAAATGTAGGTCGTATTTCTGCCCAGTGTCATTTAAAAATCACATATTCTAATTTCGCGCCTAATATGTCCGATTGACTTCAAAGTGCAATTTTACTACTTGCACCTGATTGGTTGAATGGTTGCCAATGACGGAGCTTCCATTTTGAATTGCCTAGACAAAACACCATTCGTCAGTATCAGTCCACATGGTCAAGATGCCACATCATCCGCGAAGAGGTAAGATTAATCGATTTTTATCAGTGTGATCATAGATTTTTAAAGAGAAAAAAAATATTTAAATCTTGAGTTTAATAGTTAAATATTCCAAATACGTTAAACTTTAGTAGTGAATTATCAGCTTTATTTTTTTACAAATGCAAAATGGTATTATGTCCTTTTAAAATCCCATCGGGCACATTAAGTTAATAATATTTTTTATTGTCATAGACTTGAGGGTCACTGATATTGAGAATTTACTCAAGAATTCAGACATCGGTGACTTATATCTTCAGACGATGACTGTGGAGACCCAAAGTATACTCCAGCATGGGAAAGATAGTTGGTAAGCGACAGCGATTCCTTGGAATCTGAAGAAGATGTTACCGATTCTACTGAAAGTGGGGGGGAAGTGCCTGGTACGAGGATCATCTGCAGGTCGATCTCGTGGATGAACATGTTAAGGCTCTCGTGGACAAACTCGTGGAAAGTAGGAAAATCAATAGTCAAGTGTGCTGTCGTCGTCGGGATTAACTCTAAATGTATGGTTGGAACAACAATTTTAACCGAAAACAAATGTATGTTAAATATCGTAAAATTCGATTCTGGGTAAGACTTTCTGATGCTTTTAAGGAGAAGGCTGATCAAAATTATTATAACTTAGTACTTTCATCGATCTCTGATAAGACGGAAGTATTAAATTCATTAAAAGTTTGATTATCTATATCTTAAGGTGTTTATTTAATGTACCCAATGTTCTCTTAAAATGACAAATAGAGTAAAGAAGATTAAGGCAATCATGCCCAATGTCCTTTTAAAAGAACAAAAGATAGCAACCTAATTCCTGCAAGAATCAGTCAAGCACAGTACCTTTGTACCCCAAAAAAATAATAAATAAAATATTTTATACAAAAGTTGCAAATTTCACCGAAAGTTATTCCGGGCAGGACCGCTTTGAAATATATTGTCCTTTAAGAATGACAATGGGCATATTTAGCATGTTAGTAACTAAGCGCCTGGGCAGGACGAGGATAGAGTATAATTGGATTACTCGGCGCAGCGGTTAGACGGTCGCATTTTAAAGCGATGGCTGCGCCAGAGGTCCCGGGTTCGATTCCTGGGTCGGACCAAAAGTATGTACCGGGGTTTTTCTGTTCAAAAATTCTCAGGGAAGTCCGGAGTTTGGAAGTTGGCTAAGTTTTACCCCCCTGTGCCTCGGTGCGTGCGTTGCGCCGTTGGTCCTGCGCCTGATCTCTCTCCGGTCGTGTCAGATTGCTGTCCCATCGGGCTATGAGAGTGAAAGGAATAGAGAGTGCTCCTTGCGCACACACTTGAATCAAATCAAATCAATAATTTATTTGCCAGAATATACAAAAGTATACAAGTAACAAACTGCAGGTCATAAAAGCGGGACTTAATATGTTCCGCGCAGTCGGTTAGTCGTTCTGACTGGGCCACCGTAGTCGAAATCGGCTATCACTTACAGCTCAGTCGCAGGACCTCCACTTCTGTGCATAGGCAACGGACCTACCTACGCCATTAGTCTTGTGTCAGTCAGTCTAGGCAGAATGATCGGAAAATTATCATGCAACCTTCACGGACATTCAGACTGATGAATTAATGTAAACCGTGAAAAGGGCTTTGGTACATTGGAGCGTGGCTCTCTTGGTTTTTAAATTTTTACAATATGCCGGCTACGACTGAAACCTTTGAAATCGATAGATCAAAACAATCATCATCATCATTATCAGCCAAAGGACGTCCACTGCTGAACATAGGCCTCCCCACGGTTTTCTACAGCGACCGGCTGTGAGCGGTCTGCATCCAGTGTGATCCTGCGATCTTTATAATGTCGTCTATCCATCTTATAGGACAAAATAATATGGAAAAATCAAAACAATATCGTGAAATACTTTAGTAAAACTTCATAAAATTCGTGTCCCGGCTCCACTACTCTACAAAGGTCGAGGAGATTGTAGAGTACATACGAATAAAGACCAGATACTCACTGAGGGTCGAACGGTTGGAGTCACAATACGAATTTCAATTCGTTTGTGGTAAGGGTTCCGACCGAACAGCTGTCGACCTTCATGAAAGCAGAGTTTTGGCCGAAGGGTGTTTTGTATCGCAGATTTCGCGGACGGTTACCGGACACCAAGTTGCGCAACACTACGCCGGCAAAATAGTGTCATTTATTTTAATATTTTTAGTCTTTAAGGTATTTATTTTATGGGCCTAAGTTGCCTAAAATAAATGATTAAATTAAATTAAAATTAAATAAAATGACAAGTTTTCAAATTATCTTTTTCTTCCCTATCAGCATTACAACATCTTCACACCGCTTCACCCGTGTTATCAGGATATAACCAATAAAAAATCTAACCAATAACAATGTTAACTTCCAGATCGGAACAGTCTACCAACTGGTGATCACCATTACGATCCTCCTATCACAAGTTCTGGGTCTCTCGTCAGTTCTTGGCACTGAGTCTGGGTGGCCTTGGCTGCTGGCCGTGTCAGTGATACCGGGGGTCATCCAGTGCGCTACACTGCCATTGTGTCCTGAGTCACCGAAGTACCTGCTGCTTAACCAGGGGCAGGAGCTGCGGGCGCAGAGTGGTGAGTAAAGCAGAGGACAAACTATAAGCTGGGCAGTAGCGAAACAAGTTTCTAACTATAGCAGAGGTCAAACTAAAAGCTGGGCAGTAGCGAAACAAGTTTCTAACTGTAGCAGAGGACAAACTAACAGCTGGTCAGTAGCGAAACAAGTTTTTAACCATAGCAGAGGACAAACTAAAAGCTGGGCAGTAGCGAAACAAGTTTTTAACTATAGCAGAGGACAAACTAAAAGCTGGTCAGTAGCGAAACAAGTTTCTAACTATAGCAGAGGACAAACTAAAAGCTGGGCAGTAGCGAAACAAGTTTCTAACTGTAGCAGAGGACAAACTAAAAGCTGGATGGAAGCGAAGCAAGCTGTAGTAGTAGAAACTGTCTGAGCTGCGTCACACCTTAGTAGTGCGGCAGAAGCAATACAAATAAAGCTAAGCAAGTAGGGTAATATGGCAGCTGATGTTAGCGTATCGAAGTACAAATATGAAGCAAGCTGTCAGTAGCGACTGAATCAGACGCTTTACTATAAATAAACATGTAAACCCGTATTTATACAGGGTGGCATCGACTAAAACTTAACTTAAGATATTGTAACTTTAATTACAACAAACGTCAAAAACTAAATACGTGAATTGCGTAATATCATGGCTAATAATTATGATGATGCAACCGGGCTGGACGGAATGTCCATTAAAATGTGTGTGATGAATGCCAGGGGGCGTGTAGGGCTGCAGGCAGATGAAATGAAAGAAGTTCTTTTGCACAATACCAACAGTGTCATTTATTGCATAGGTACTTTGCTAGCACTACTATTCACACTTTTATGATAGCTCACAACGTAAATAACGTGTAATACATAAGTTACAATGTCTATTTCGCACAAATTTAGGTGATTCAACAGATATTGACCGGGACCGACCCGCACGCACCGCAGTTAATCGAAACACAGAGAAGGAACCCGGCAGAGGCATAGACAATAAAAAAAATAACTTTTTAAAGTAAAAAAATAACGGCCTTGGCACAAAACTATGCTTATTGTTTATGTTGTTCTCAACACGGGCCAAAGGGTTGTTGTAAAGACAATACAACTTATGCATAGGCACAACTTATATCGAAATCATAGAATCTATCTAAACAAAGTGATCATTAAAAAGCCGTTTACTGTACTTTTAATACTAATAACATAATTTCCTTTTCTTCTAGCTCTTAACTGGCTCCGAGGTGATGTGGCTGTTCATGGTGAAATGGAGGAGATGCATCAGGTATATGACGAGGGAAAATAAGAACTTGGTTAAAAGTGATACCCTGTATAAAGTCAAATCATTTTAAGTGATAATATTTTATTTAACAGCGGCTTTGTATACATCATAGAAACAAACAGCACACTATATTCTTTTAAAACAGCACCCTGACAATTTAAAAAGTTATCTACGTCATCGGCTTCACCTCTCTCAATTCAATGCCCAATCCTTAAGCCTTAATTAATAAAAAAAAACTAATAAAAAAATAACAGTCCTGCAAAAATTGGGGAAAACCCTAAAAATTTCTAAACTTATCTGTCCCTTCTTCTCTTTCCAGGAAGCAGAAAAGAACAAAGTGAGCAAAAAGGTCACTCTTCGTGAACTCTTCAGAAACGGGCAGCTAAGACAACCACTCTTCATAGCTATGGTGGTGATGGTGGCTCAGCAACTGTCCGGGATCAACGCTGTCATATTCTTCTCGACTGACATCTTTACTAAGGCGAATCTGGATCAGACGCAGTCACAGTACGCTACTTTGGGTGAGATTTTGTGTGATTTTTTTATTACGTACTGTTTTTGGACCCTAAATACCGACCAATATCTAGCTAGACCTCTAAAGGTGCTCGTAGCGCAGTGGTGACAGCGCTTTGGTAGTAATACCGAAGTTAAGCACCTTACGGCGCGGTCGGTGTTTGGGTGGGTGACCATTCCGACCATATAAATAACTGACGTAGGTATTTCACGAGCATCTCCGTGCTTCGGAAGGCACGTTAAGCAGTTGGTCTCTGCCAATATCGGTTGATATTAGTCGTTAGGCTTAGTCAGAGGCCCCATCGGTTTGATAAAATCCAACAGCAAGGTTGGTTGCTTGTCTTGCAAACACCCCTCTGCCAATCCGCCAATACGAAATGCAATTGGTTTTGACTTTTAAAGTGGTTAGGCGTGAGTGACCTCGTCCATACAGTCCGTTGTGTTTGCTAGTAGAACAATATGAACAATCTTTTTATAACTTTCAAAATAATATCACTGAATAAATTAATAAATTATTAGATTTGCAAAGATCTCAGTGTTGAACGATGACCGGCCTATGTTTTGAGTTAACTCATTGTCAAGGACGGCAAAAGAAACTCCCGTTAAAGTACACAATGATATAATATTAAAAGGAATAAGGGATAATCGTCATCTTTAGAAAACGGGACTAAACTAAACTACTTTTTTACCTTCTTGACAATCAAATCACACATCATTAAATATCTATTAAAGAGGTCTGTCCTCCACACTTATTTTAAAATTAAATATTTCGTTAAAAAGGAATATCAAGATTGTTTACAATATTGGACAAGTTAAGAAAAGCACGAGCTCTACGAGATCGAATCAGAAATGACGAGATACGTAGAAGAAATAGTAACGGACACATCCCTGCGAATCAGTAAGCTCAAGTGGCAGTGGGCAGGGCACATAGCGCGTAGAACTGATGGCCGATGGGGCAGAAGAGTTAAGACCAAAAGCGCAGCGTAGGACGTCCACCGACAAGATGGACAGACGACCTTGTAAAGATCGCAGGATTGCACTGGATGCAGATCGCTCACAACCGGTCGCTGTGGAAAGCCGTAGGGGAGGCCTGTGTTCAGCAGTGGACGTCCTTGGCTGATAATTTGTTCTCTTACTAATTTGTGCTATCTACTGTGTATTTTTTGCAATAAAAATAAATAAATAAATAAATAATGATGATGATGATGATGAAATAAAAGCAGACTGTACAAGTACATGGAACCTACTTTACTTTCACCAAGCTAACAAGTTACTTTTGAATGTTTTTTCGAGGTATGGGAGCCATGAATGTGGTGATGACGATCGTCAGTCTGTTCCTGGTAGAGATCGCCGGCCGTAAGACCCTCCTCCTGACAGGGTTCGGTGGGATGTTCATCTGTACGATACTGTTGTGTGTCTCCAATATGTATGTAAGTATCTACTTCTACACTCAACTGTTTTTTTTTCTTAATTTCTTCCATACTGCGATCAGTTTCGACTATAAACAGATGAGATGTCTCTGGTGTCGAGTAAGGCGTTTCTCATTAAAGTAGCCTCTAATTGGCTATCAGTAGAATATATCACGCCGCTTTTAGTCGACGTATGGTTTCGGCAATGGTGAGCTGCCCGGCGAGTCTGTTGGGGTGCTTTTGCAGTCTAAGTTTATAGCTATCGCAATGGGTGATTATTTCTGCTTTGATCATTGGTATGTCTAGAAATTCGTGGACCTCTGTCATTCTGACAAACCATGGAGCATTGGATATCTTTAAGTATGTAGTTTTGGACCCTTTGCAGTATTGATACATTGGAAGCACTAGACGTGCCCCACAGTTGGATGCCGTACGTCCAGATTGGTTTTAACATTGTTTTATATATCAGGAGTTTATTGTCTATATCCAGTGTTGAGTTTCTGCCTAGAAGCCAGTAGAGACCTTTGTGTTTGAGATTAATCTCGTCTCGATTTGATGTGACGTGCTTCCTCCAGGTGAACCTGGACACCCAACTGTTAACACGTTCCGAGACACTACTCCAGACACAATAGATGTTTTATTGTTTTAACGCCTGTAGGCAGGCACTGTCCCGGAACGTGTTAACATTATTTTTCTGTTACTGCACCGTAGCATACTATGACCGACATGACCGTGCTAGAAACATAGATAAGTTTAAGTATAGAAAACTATGACACTGTTCCCACTAGACCGTTCCGTCACCGACCAACACCGTCGCGTGTCATGCACGAAGCGTGTCAGCATCGGCAAAATACGCTCTCGCTCCATCGTTGAGACAGACATAATATAGGGAATAGTAGAGCGTATCGCTTTGCTTTTTTTCGTGTTTGGATACGCTCCTAGCACAGTCATGTAGGATTAAAAAGGTTATGTACATTTATGAAGATAGGAACACCGCTAACGGATTAAAAAAGAATGTATCTCGTATTCCAATTATTTTCCCAAATTAATATTATTTGACGCAACTGCCCATCAGGTACCTATTGTCTTTCGCAGTAAAGTGCGCGTAATATCGTACCTAAAGCACAAGACAGTGGTCTTAAATTACTCGAGAACGGGTTGACCGATTTTCGTGATTTTCACTTTGTTGGATTTGTCTTGGCTCGGAATAGGATAAGGACCATAACACGGGGCCGGGCCGGGACAAAGTTTGGCTCGCTAGTAAGCTAATATGAAATGGAATGAAAAAAGCATAACACGGGGCCGGGGAGTGAGGAAGTTCGCTGGGAACGCTAGTAATATTCTACAAAAAAAACATACTAACAAAATACATTTATTGTAACTCATTTCTATTGTTCTTTCATTTTCAGACTCATGTGATTTGGGTGTCCTACGTTTGCATAGCACTGGTCATACTATTCGTGGTGATGTTCGCTGTGGGACCTGGCTCCATACCCTGGTTCCTTGTCACTGGTGAGTGCTCCAAAGTTTTAAGAAATAAAGAAACAAAGAAAAAGCGTTAATTGAGGTTACATCACAAACACACACATACACAAAATAACACAAAAATAACACACGAATTTACAAAGCACAAACTATTTATACTTTTCATTATCAGCCAATCAATTCATTATTACAATCAATTCAATATGCCACACTTTATGTCGTGCCCTACCTCTCCTGCCACCTGCACCCAAGAGGACCTTTGCAGCGCCAACCAGAAGGCCATTGATGTTGCCACTTTTTGGGCGCAGAAAGTTTAATTGCCATTGACTCGAAAAGAAGAAGAAATAGAAGATTATCAGCCAAAAGACGTCCACCGATGAACATAGGCTCTCTCTTTCTTAAGAAGGAGCTGAAATTTTAAACAAAGGCCCCTTATTTTAATATAAAATAAATGTTTTTTTGTCCAAAATCAACAAAACTAGAAATGTATTGCAAACCAATTATTTACAAGTTTGATCCCGGCTACTATCGGTTGATATTAGTCGTTAAGCCTAGTCAGCGGCTTGATAAAAATCTGACAGCGAGGTTCGTCGCTTGCCTTGCAAACACCCCTCCGCCCGCCAATCCGCACTTAGCCCGCGTGGTGGAGTATGGCTCATACTACCTCATACTCGAGGTAAGGCCTTTGCCCAGCAGTGGGATGTTTACAGGCTAACTTTACTTTTTTTTTAATTAGGTATATCAGTTATTCATGACGTTATATTAAATTATTTTCAGAGCTGTTCAATCAGTCCTCAAGGCCAGCAGCCTCTTCTGTGGCAGTTACCGTCAACTGGGCTGCGAACTTCATCGTCAGCCTCAGCTTTTTACCAGTATCGGTAAGTATTATTAATTGTATGCAGTGTGCAGTGTGTCCAGGCCTGAGGTCCAGGCATGTAGAATAAAATGGTTTAGAATGTTTTTAGGGTTCCGTAGCCGAATGGCAAAAAACGGAACCCTTATAGTTTCGTCAAGTCTGTCTGTCTGTCTGTCTGTCTGTCTGTCTGTCTGTCTGTCTGTCCGTCCGTATGTCACAGCCACTTTATTCTGAAACTATTAGCATCACACCGCTAAAACTTGGTAGGTAGGTGTATCTTCTTTACCGCTTTCCGATTCAGGTACAAAAAAATTTGAAAAAATGATATTATAGGGGGGGCTCCCATACATGAAACTAAAACCAAAAAAAAATTTTTTACTCAAACCTATACGTGTGGTGTCTATGGATAGGTCTTTCAAAATGACATTGAGGTTCCTAAAACCATTTTTTCTTAAAGTCTAACGTTTGATATATAGACGCTTCCAAAGTGGTAAAATGGGCGTCCCCCCCCCCCCCATCTAACTTTTGAACTAAGTGAAAATTTTGAAAAAAATATGTATTGTATATCTCAACATAAACTTTCAAAGAAAATTGGTTTGAGCGAAATCGAACTAGCAGTTTTTGAGATATAGCACATTTTTATCAACCGCAAATATAAATTTGTCTTTCATACAAACACTATGAAAAACAGAGTTATATTTGCGGTCAACAAAATATGGTGCTATTTTGGCTAAGTGGAAGTAAGAATCCCTAATTCAGTTAAAGTTGGCACGGAACCCTCAGTGCGCGAGTCCGACTCGCACTTGGCCGGTTTTTTAACACTCACAGTGTCATATTTGTATTCTTAAAGATGAAATAAGAAACCAAAAATTGCGCAACTTTCTGGCTAACCAGTTGGCCAGAAAGTTCCACCTGTGTATAATTTTTGTTTTCTTAATTTCTTCTTTAGTTATACTTAGAATGTACTGACATTCCTTTTTTAAAGTATTTAAGTTACTTAAGGCCGTCTTATTCCGTCAAATTATCTCATAAGCCCCGCCCCCTTGTTAAAAGTGCGGGGCGCTTCCCCCACCAGCACCCCCGCACAAAACTTTTTCTGTCAACTTTGTCTTACAAATCTCGTGTATAATTAAGCCATCTAGTGTTTATTTAAGGAACAAAATTTTCTTGAATAAGATACTTCATGCGCTTTTGTAAGTAACATACCCACGCCATCTAGCAGAACCCCTAAGAACTTTTACAAAATGGTTTCTTTAGTACACCATACATGCTTTTTAGTCTAAACGTTTATCGAAAGAACAAGGAACGCAAAGAGTGGCATTTCATTCTCACACGACTGGTCAGCACTTTATGCCAGCAACCTGTAACCATTATAAAAACAAGAAAGAATATCCAATAACATTTATTATATTCTTTATTGCACTTATAAGATGTACAGAAAATAGGTACAAGAAGTCACAATGTGAACAAAGGTGGGCTTATCCCTAAAAGAGACCTCTTCCAGCCAACCCATAGGTGTAGGAAATGTAATGTAATAACATTTAGGTTGTTTTTATTAAGATCCTTTTTGTCGACACAGTTATAGTCTCACTACTATCTTCCATCAGTCTTCCAATTGATGATGACTGAAGACCATTACAGATATGGCACTTCAAATTTAGGGTTCCGTACAAACCAGTAGGTATATAAGTCAAAGTTCACCCATCACGAGAATTTTGTCATGGTTTTTTTTTACACACTGAAATTCATAACATTTCAAATCATCATCATCATTCTCTTGCCCTGTTCCCAGTTTATCTAGGGTCTGCGCAGTATGTTTCACGCTTCCGTTTAACATTACAAATATGGAAAGCTAAATTAAAGACAAAGGTTTCTTTATCGTTTCAGTAATCCTTTAATAATATCAAAGTTTTTTATTTACTAGTCGTCTCCCGCGACGTCGCCCGCGTATATTTTGGATGTCCCGTGAAATGGTTCAAGTAAATTAATGGTTTAAAGTAATTACTATCGAGGTCACCCACACCACGCTTAAAATACTCGCTTAATATCAGCCTGAACTATAAAAATGACTTGACTATCATGTGTTAGAAAGTAAGAAAATAGTAAGGCAAAAGTAGTTAGTAGTAATCTCTCATTTAGATGCAATACTTTTTTCGGCGAAGTTCACTATCAAATATACTGAGCATTGAACTTGGCTATCATTTTTCACATTGATGTTTTTGTTGGGATATCATAACTTTTTTATAGAAATATTTATTTGCTTATTCATAAATCATTAATACATATTTTGTGCAAGCTTCCATCCACTTAATTATAACGGTTTCAGACCCTACAATTAAAAAACTTTCTTTTGTTTTCAGATTTTTTCCTTCGCTTACACATTATTACCTAGCTAGATGCCATATTTCAACTGTCTAGGTTTGTTAATTAGAGCACCGCACCCACACAATTACTTTGATAAACCATATATGGTTTTGCCATGTTTGACTTTTTGTAGTCTAGCTTATAGACCTTTTTTACTATAAAACTGTAATTTGGCATGGGTTTCTTTATATGCTAATCACACCGCCTAAAATATGTATTTTAAAATATTTTTGGGACACCTCCCTACAAGGAATGAATTATGATGAGCATGAGTTCCTACACCGAAAGGGCAACACCAGGGTTTATCTCATGAATCGTGATAGTAAGACAGTTGAAATTTTCAGGAAGGATGTATTCATGTTGCCGTTGAAAAAACAAAAACTTAAAAAACAGTTTTTTTTTCAGGTTGCTCTCATACAACTTATCTACTCTGATAATGATAATAATGAGGGGCTGCCCCATTATTAGGACTTCATATCTTTTGTATGGGACTCCCTGACAACAGATATGATGTTTATGCCATTTTCATAGATAATGGTACGGAACCCTTCGTGACCCCGAAGCGCCATTTCGCGCTAACTACAAGATTAATAGAATTATTATGTGTCACAAACACCAAAGTTGTTTTGGATATTCAGTAACAGCAATTTGAGGAACAACGGTTATAAAAATAAAATTAAGACAGTCTCCACACATTTTCGAAAGAACAAAATTGAAAAAATTATTCAGATTTGACATTTCTGAATGCAAATATAATTGGATTATACTGAGTAATCTCTATGTTCGTCGCTCAAGTCCATGTCACCAAATAAGAGATAGATAGTCAATGCATTATTACTACACGATTCAGAAAATGTGTACGTACGTACGTAAATAACATGGAAACCTGAGTTCCATACACGAAGAGAGCTAGACCGACCTTAACTTAACCTCCAATGTTTGTATTTTGTCACAGGAGTCTAGATGTAAATAAATAAATAAAATTAAAATAGACCTATCACCTAATAATTTTCTCCCTCCCTCAAATTCATATAATATTTTCTCGTCTCCAATATACTAGAGTCACCAGGGCACAGCTTTAGCATTTGAGATTACTGCTAAACCTACAGTTATGGTTTAGCTCTGATTTTTCCAAATAGAGAAAATGTTCAAAACTACAAAAATTTGACATGAGTGTTTTATGCTTTTTGTTTATATTGTTACTATAGAAACGGATTCATCTCTACGATTGGTACAAAAATATAGTTCATTTATTCACATCAATTATATATGTCGCTACAGCCTTTCTCTTTTTATTTTGCTTAACACGTAGAGGTTGGGGGTTCCATCCTCATGGCATTGAGGAGATTTATCCGCATGGTGATGATGTTTTTGATACTAATTTTCTTTTTGAAATTTATTTTCATTGTTATGTAGTTTTTTTAATAGGATTTGCTACTTTAAAAAAAAACCTAAAAATTTAATTAGTTTTTATTTTTAATTTTTTTTATTTTATATGTTAAAATGTCCAAAAATTAAAATAAATACTTATTTCGTTTTCTAAAAAAATATTGTGACTATGTAGAAAAATATTCATGATACCCCCGATTTGAACTCGCGACCTTTGATTAGTATAAGACTGGTGCTGATCCAACTGAGCGTGACGCGGCGCGGCGAAATTAGCTATTATTAGTTCTTAGGTGTTTTACGTAATTAAGTACGCAAATAAAATTGCAAAAATTGACATAGGTCCAGCGTTCGCAGTGGCGTCAAGGGGAATGAGGAAATGGTATCTCGTGCTTGTCATTTGAATAAAAAGATAGCGCTATTTCTGCTTGCATGTATAGAATAGAGATGACACGACGATCAACTGTTGCGTCAAAGTCGTTGCGCGAATCACCATCGTCACAAGTGTGAGAATCACTAAATCAGTGTTTTATGAATGAAAATGTTAATAAAACTGGAAAAAAACGATTGGACGCCCTAAACATCTTTGGTGTCTAAAGTAATCTTAAAAAGACAATTGGAAGAATTTGCTGCTTGTAAGAAAGAATACAGACTAATGAAAAAAATGGACCTTTCTTTGCCTGAACATAACACCGATAAAAACTAAAAAAAAATCATTTGATTCATAGCTGAGATCTCACTTATGTGGTCAAAATGTATATTCTTATAATCCCCTGTTCCTCACATCTGTGTAGCTTGAGCAAATCAAGATCAAAAAAGTCGAAATAGGTCAAATAAAGTGTTTTTAGATATTTCGTTATTCTGATCTAAATAACAAACATTTTGAAATCATTTTAACATGTATATGTGTAGAATGGAATTACCTACTAAAATATGTGATTTTCTATTATTATAAAATGCTTTGTCCTGAATGATTCACTGACTGACGGATCAACGCACAGCCTAAACCGCTGGTCGTAGAGACTTAAAACTTGGAGGCTGTGTTCTTTGTATAACGTAGGGATCCGATAAGAAAGGATTTTCCGAAATTTTACCCCTAAGGGGGTGAAAAAGGGGAGCAAAGTTTGTATGGGACAACGTGATTCCTTGGTCCGATCTACTTTAAATTTTGTATAAACATTCTTTAAAAATAATAACGAAAAATGTGTATCAAATTTTATTTAAATTTATCTTGTAACGGGGTTAAAAAGGGGTAAAAAGCTATTTTGGGGATGATTTGCTACAAAATTGATATCAATACTTCTTGGTCCTTATGTTGAAATATTTTTTATTTCATTTTGACAATCATTTGACATATCTGAGACAGAATGTTTTGACACATGTTTGTTATTGATATTGCTCTCTAGAAGAGATTTTATTCCTTAGAATAGTAAATGATATTGTTTTGTGTTCAAACAGGGTAGGTATCAAGCGGTATGTGTCCAGTGTAGATTGCAGATCGTTTGTTCATATTGTCGGTGGACATTCTACGCTGCTCCCGTGGTCGAAGGGTGTCCAATCTGCAACTTTTCTGCAAACTTTTAGCAGTGGACGACTTTTGGGTGTTGATGATGATGATGGCGTAGATCTTTACATAGATTTGTCCCTTTGAATTTACGATTTGAATTCAAGAAAGTCGAGTATTCACTATAACCATAAACAAGGCTCAAGTTCAAACTCTTAAAAGGTAGCGGGAGAAGACTTGAGGGAATTCGCTTCTCCCACAGCCTGTATGTGGCATGATGCTGTGTAAGCGCAGAGAGTAGCCTGGTCTTATTAGTACCCGAAAGAAATATACGATTAACGAAAGGGAGGGAGGGTAGGGAGTATTTCTATTTCGTTGTAAAATAAAAAGATAATATCCCCGTGTGAGTTTGACCATTAAAGACCGGGTTACGTGTTGAGAGTAAGGAATTATCTTCCTTGTGTTACGAAGTACCAGACAACGATTATGACGGGTGCGTCTCCCATAAATACTTAAATACATATAACATCCATGATTTAGGAACAAATGTCCGTGCTCATCACACAAACATTTGCCCCTTGCGGGATTCGAACCCTCGACGGCCAGCGTAATAGTCAGAAGCGCTAACCAATACACCAAACGCGTCGTCGAATATAACATTTATCTGTATGCATTTCTATGTATATATTTTAAAACTGGATGTTTTAGTTTTTTTGTTTAAAGGAGCTAATCACAGGAACTATTGGTAAGGGTATAGAATATGATAGATAGCTAATTTATCAGGGAAGGCTATAGAAGTAGTTTAATGCGTATAGGTAATAAGCTTTGATTAAAGTAAAATAGCGGAAGATAGGTGACGCGCCACTCGAAAGTGGACCGCTAAAATCCGGCCCCCATCGCCTAATTGCCTTCAGTTACAATCGGGATTGTGTGCGCGGGTGACATTTATAAGACGTGTGACGTAAGGAATGTGTAGTGCCATTTTTTAACTGTCAATTAGTATGACATGCCGTATCTTCCGCTATTTTACTTTAATCAAAGGTAATAAGCTTATTTTTCGCTACGATCTATGGGAACGGAGTTAAACTAAAACGCGCGTACGAAGTCGCGGGCGGGCCGCTAGTCATAAATATAAGTCCAATAATTTGAAAACTACATAGAAAATACGAAAAAAAAGGGGCCCACTTCTGAGGCAATTATTATCGAGCAAAGTAATTACAATCGTGTTTCCAACCACAATCCAGCTTTCTAGTAATCTTCTTCTATAACATATATAGATTCGAGATTTAAATAATTAGTGTTTCCATGTTAAAACTCAATCGAAACATCGTAAAAATGGAATATCTAAGCCTTAACGAATTGAGGCAGCAATCACCAATCACTGCTTTCGGTCTATTACTCATATTATTTACGTCAAATAGCCTAAGTAATTTAACTTCTTTTTTTATACATTTTGGCCACGAACCTAAATTGTTATTATTTGCATAGTTTGGCAGAACTACGCAAATAAATATATATTGTGCTACTTTTGAAAAATCAACTAAAAAAAAATGATACCTACTATTTTTTTTTTCAGTTGGCGCTCGGATCGTACGTGTTCATAATATTCGCGGTGTTACAACTGCTGTTCATTGTGTTCATACTATTCAAGGTTCCTGAAACGAAGAATAAGACTATCGAAGAAATCACTGCCATGTTCAGGCAGCATATGTAACTGACGACTGAAAAACGGCCGTTCCCTATATATATATATATATTTTATTTAATATGGGTTTGCTCGACTCCTGACCAAGCCAAGTGCGACTAAGACTGAGTCGAAGATGGAACGAGCTCGCCCAGAAGAAGCCTGTTCACTCTAACTTAGAATAGATTCGGATTATAGTCACTAGGAAACACCGACGCGGGCTGCGAGATATATGCAAACTATAGTCAAAGGTAGATAGCTATCCTCGACTGGAGATAGCATTTCCTCGATCGAAGATAAGATTTCCTACTGCCAGAAGTTTTGTAGGACAAAAATCGAAAGGTAAGATAACTATTTCTATCTCTAGTAGGGCAAAACCACAGATAGTATGGATATAGGGAACGGCCGTAACTATAATAAGTACTTAATTATCTGTCACTAATCACATTTACGACTGTAATACTGGATTCCGAAGTTCAAAATTGTACTGATCAACGAAGATGTTTTTGACGAACTTTTTTCAGTAGCGAAGCGTTTTTTATAGGTTTAATATACTTAACTGTCATTTGAGAGACGATAGTAGAAGTGACCTCACTATTTTACTACAAAATGTATTTTGTAATTATTATCGAGCGTTTAAAGTGCCCTAAAACTGTCAAATTTAAACTAAGTAGGTAGTTTTTAGCTAAGCTTAACTTATGACAATCATTAAAAAAAACAAGTGATCTTACGCCTTAACAATCGTCACAATTAATAGGTTTTTGTGGTCTGATAAAGATAAGTACCTAATAAAACCTATTTTGAGACCAAGTTTTGAAACTCTAGGCGATTGAATTTAAGTAAACAAACCATAAAGGTTAAGATGTCCTATACTTAAGCTATGAAAACATTTATGGAGCATCTGCCCTTTGTTGAGCTTTAAAAAGTCGACTACAAAAATATAAACGAGATAAATAAAGCATCGAATTATGGTTTGATCAACCTTTTTAAAAATATTTTAGGTTTTAGTTACGTACATAAGTACGTTGGATCTTAATGAATTTGTAATACTCTGTGGAACAATCTGAATAAAATAAAATAAGTGAATGTGTAAAAGTAAATTATTATGATTGTTGATTGATAGGACTTACAATACTGTAGTGAATGTAGAAGACGCATTTGTTTTTATTTATTTTAGACATAACATCATAAAGAAATCTCCAATCGTGCCTAGTTGTAGGTAAGTACTTTTACACGAAAAATAAAAACTTTTTTAATTTACTCATTGCATTATTTATTCCTATGGATTCCTCCTTCCCATAAGCCTATCGTAAGCCTATCATGTTAGATGCAGTAAGTTGTTACTAAGCAAGTTTAACGTCCTCGGCTGTACACCATACAGACAATTTCTTCATTTTGAATATTCATTTTACTCTTAAAACTAAAAACTAAGACTTAACTAGCCTATCCTAACCTAACTCATTGGAGTGCGAGGTGGTTGGTACGCATTTCAATGCTCAACAAGGAAGCTAAGCTTAATGTTAAATAAATAAATAAACACAGATTTCAATTAAATTAAATATAAAATCAACTCTATTCAAATAAAGTGAATTGGATTAAGTAAATTAGAAATACATTGAATGGAATTAAATTGGATTGAATTGAATTGGTTTGAATTAAATTGAATTGGGTTAAATTAAATTAAACTATATTAAATTATTTTGAATTAAATAATAATTGAATTGACTTTGATTGAATCGGGTTGAATTGAATTGGATAATAATGTATTGAATTAATTTATTAAAAACACACTAACATAGGCTGTAAGTCACTTGTGCATTACTAACAATTTATGGATGTTAAATCTGAATTAAAGAATTTTTATTTTATTTTATTTATTTTAAGCGAAGGAACAGCGATCCGGGAAAGAAGCGGCGCGATCAAAGCTCGCTTTACCATAACTCTCACTTTATCTTCATTGTTTTCATCGAAAGCACAAATTATTATGACAATTTCACCACATAATCACAATAATTAACCAGAAAAAAACGATTTATAAAATGAAGAATAAGGTCCATCCTTCCCTTTTCGTTTCCCGCGCAAAACTCTCAGTACGTAGACTATTACGTGTAATCTAAATAATAAGCCAAGCAAAAAATGTGTCTCACTCGCACTCGCAACCACAGATTAGTAAGAGTATGTCTAAAGCTAAGGTCTAAAGCTCGCAAGTTCTCGCAAATACGACGTTGACGACAAGATTGTGACGTTTTCTTTGAAAATAAGATTTCGAATTATGAATTTGTACTCCGAGATGACCGTGTCATCATCGATTCAGTAGTTTATTGATGTTTGCATTTTTTTTAAAGCTTAGAGAAGTTAAATGAATAGAGCAGAAACCGTAACTCCGCTCTATCTACGACTACGTCAATGTCGCACTTATTTACTTATTGGCCTACTGCTTCTAAACTGTAATTTATCGCTCTTACTACTTATCTTAAAGCCTACTTGCTTGACTCTTCGTAGAATTTTAATTTGTTGGGCTGTTAAATAATATTTTCGACCATTGCGCTAATTGTATAAAAAAAAACTTTTTGATATTAGGTACTGTCAAATTTTTGTAGGGCTGGGTGGGTGCATCTCTTAAATCTATCGATTGTCAAGTATATGTATGTAAAGAAACATAAATCATGTTTAGTTGAATAAAAGTAGTGACTATAATGGAAATAAATCTGTTAAAGTTAGAGTGGAGTGGGATTTTTCTTGATAAATAAATATAGAGGTAGTTTTTAAGATACTCGCAGTTATGCCGGCTCGCAGAAGTGAATATAAAATTAAAACTTTGGCGTCCATCGCTGAAATAATTAAAATAAAAAAAACTAATCTACACTAAGAATTGTGTAGACCTAGTTACAAAATACTTTCATTTCATTGTCTGTTGTATGTATCGATACATATCGATAGCAATATCGGGCCATAACTTTCGCCTCCCTGTTTTTTGACATTGACAGCCAGCTGATTTTGTCTGTCACATTCTTTCTTGTTTATTTGAAAGAAGAGATCGTTGTTGAACAAACAAAATGTAATAACTTCGTTAAATCATTCATAAAAAATATTTAAATTACCATAAAAAAATTGTGGACGCCACCTCCGTACAATGAACGAATATTTTAGTTCAACTTTGGATAAACTGGTAAGCTATCTTTTTAGTTAAAATGTCCTGGGGCCCTATTTTTGAATCATTCGCTTCAAGATGACGAGTGAGTTTCGTTCGACGTAGTGTCAAAAGTCATAGAAAAAAAATCGTTTTCGAAAGAAAATCACTCGCCATATCCAAGCGAGTGATTCAAAAATAGGGGCCCTGATTCTAATATTTTGGGTATCATTCATGTTGATTCAGTTTTTAATTACACACACACATACATTGTAGGTACACAATTTCTTTAAAACTAAAGTTCTGACATCAAAAACACAATGAAGAAATTAAAATAATGCTATAAAAAAGTTCTTGCAAAAAGTTTTGTAGGTACATACTTACTTTGCTTAATTACAAAGTAAATATTTTACTTTATTGGTAGGTATTAGAAAAACCTGTAGTTACAGATATACAACCTAAATACTTAATTACGATAGTGACGGAATGACCAAGCTCTGAGTATAATTTAATGTAACATAAAAATTTACGACTTATTTCTCACGGTTTCACCAGTTTAAATGTCATGTCTCGAAAAAAACATGAATTTAAGCCTATTACCATTCCAAGGTAAAGTTTGTTTCTCTTTGCTTGGCAAATATTGTAAGCAATCTTGGCACAATAGCCCAATCGTGAGGCTGGTGGGAAACAACCCAGCCACACTATTGTAAGCAATTCAAATATTTCTTTTTACAGAAACAATTCATTTTGACAAATAAGATGAGCTTGAGTGTAAAGTTTTATTAACACGTTCCGGGACACTACTCCAGACACAATAGATGTTTTATTGTTTTCACGCCTGTAGGCGGGCACTGTCCCGGAACGTGTTAAAATCCTTTAGTAGTTTTAGCGTGAAGAAGTAACAAACATTATAAATCATGTTTCTATGTGATTTTCTGCGTAATTAACCAATATTTATTTACTAAAATATTGTATTGTATTTCTTATCAAACCATGCCTAATTTTAGTTCTGTTATCTATATATTTGTAACAATAGAATCACTGACACCGTTTGTAATAATAACAACATTGCGGTCAGTTTGATTTTCTTATCAAATTGTTGGTATATGAAATCAAATGTTTCTCTATTATTATTACAAGTCTCTTATGTTTTTTTAAATATTATTTTGTGACTACACTACACATTTTTAACGTACTTAAAAATATACTTTAAAAAAAGGAGATTCTCAGCTCGACCTGTATTTTTGTATGTATGTATGTTTGCCCGCGAATGTCTCGCGTTTAGCTGGACCGATATTGATGCGGTTTTCAGTAAAATATTTGTTACAATGAGGAAAAGGTTTCAGTAACTACTTTGACCGACTTCAAGAAAAGCGGTTCTCAGTTTGACTCATAAACATTTCATTTGCGTTTGGCTGAAGCAATTTTAATGCGGTTTTCAGTAAAGTATTTGTTCTTTATTTTATTTTTTTAGAAATCCGGAAACTACGGTGAATTAACATTAGTTCTAGGTAACGAGAGTTGCGACCTAGACTCAGCTGTAAGCTCTTTAGTGTACGCCATTTTTTTGAACTGGCAATACCAACAGATAAAATGTAAAGTCTGTACAAAATATGAACGAGATGAAACCGTGTATAAAGATGATATATTTGTGTCCATATTGAATGTGGATAGAGAGGATTATGAATTGAAGACTGAGGTGGAATATTTTTTTAAAGAACATGGTGTTACCGCTGAAAAATTGGTGTTTAGGTAAGTGTTGGCATCTTTGCCTTGCATTTTCATATAAAGATGTAACTAGGTGTGTATTGTAACTGTTTTGTAGAGAAAAGTAGTAATATAACTGATATTATGTAAGCCATGTCTAAACAATCTAATCATTGGTTGTGCTACCTATTTTATAGGCATAATTTCAAGCTGATATGAAGCAGTACTCGTATAAGTTTCTATGTGTGTGTGTGTGTGTGTGTGTGTGTGTGTGTGTGTGTGTGTGTGCGTGTGCGCGCGCGTGTGTGTGTGTATGTGTGTGTGTAGTGGTCATAATGGTTATAATAACAATACTATAATGCCTTTTCTACTCCTTCCAGAAACGATTTGGACCTTAAACAGCTGGTACCTTCAAAAAAAGCAAAAATAGTGTTAGTTGACCATCACACTCTATCAACCAACGACAAGTTCCTCGCTCCATACGTCACCGAAATCATAGACCACAGGCCCATAGACAAAACCTCTTGGACTTATAAAGAGGATACTAGGAGCACCATAGAGACGGTGGGATCCTGCTGCACTCTGATCGCTCAAAGAGTGAAGGATCTGGCAACATTGGTTGCCAGAGATGTAGACTTTTTTAATGCGTATCCAGTTTGCAGTGATATGTTACATAGTGGGTATATTTTTATTTTCTTTTAGAAATTATCCAGATTTCTAAGTAAAACTATGCTTTGTAATTTCCAAGGTTCGTTCTAGACTGACTTGGAGCCAATTGTCATGAAAATCGGTTCTTCGATTAAGGCAGGCTGGCTTTCAAAATGTCGCCCTCTGTGGTCCCAGGTTCGATCCCCGGTTGAGTCAAAAAATCATATTATTGTGTCTGGTCTGGTTGTTTTAACATAGTACCACTGTTGTTTCATTAATAAAAGTGCATTCGCTACTTACTTTGGGATTTTAAAAAAATGCGATGTCGAAAACTGATGGCTGTTGGGGGAAATAAGCTCTAGATTGGCGACTCTTCGACCAAAATCGCAGCGTAGGACGTCAAGATGACGTCAAGACGGACAAGATGGATAGAAGACCTTGTTAAGATTGCAGGATCACACTTGATGCAGACCGCTTGCGACCGGTCGCTGTGGAAAACTTCGGGGGAGGCCTTTGTTCAGCAGTACGACCTTTGATGATGATGATGATAATGATGGGACGTCCAATATTTATATAGATGAAATAAGAAACCAAAAATCGCGCACAGGAGGGACCCAAACCCGCAACCTTTGGCTAATCGGGCCAACGCTCATTCAAATCGAGCTACCGTGCTGTCGGCCCGACCGCGCTAAATTTCTGGTCTCTTATGGATACGTCATTGCGCGTGACGTCAGCGCCATCTACCTGACTGTTTCATCCATAATAACGGACCCAGCGAACTTTGTTGTGCCCCCAGCCCCGTCCCCGTTACGCCCAGCTCCGTAATTAAAAAAAATAAGCGGTTCCAGTGAACATTATTTCGCCCCGGCCCCGTCCCGCCCCAGCCCCGGCCCCGTCAAACGGAATAAAAAGTATCCTACGTTCTTCCACCGTTTCGCCACGGCCCCGCCCCACCCCAGTCCCAGCCCCGTCTAACGGGATAAAAAGTATCCTATGTCCTCCTGGTTCTAATGCTACCTCCCTTCCAATTTACATCCAAATCGGTTCAGCCGTTCTTGAGTTATAGTGTAACTAACGCGACTTTCTTTTATATGCTTATAGATTTATTTAGTTTTTAATGATTCCAGGTACAATAATATTGGACACCGTCAACTTTTCCAAGGATCTGAACAAAGCTACTCCTCACGATGAAGATATAACACTCTTTTTGGAAACACTGCTGCAGCCGGGAGATTATGAAGCTGAAAGGTATTATTTCAGGCTGTAACTTTAACCCTGCGTCTGTGGCGGCCATTTTGCGCAAATTCGCGCATCTGTGGCGCCATATGCGAAAATTTCACGCGATAGCGGCGTGTGTCATTAAAATCACGAAAACTGTAAAGATTTGTATGAAAGCTTTATAAAAAAAAAAGTCATAGAAACTTTATGAAACTAGCTAACATAAAATACTTAAATTACTTCGCTTTTGTCTGTTATTGTACGGCTATTTCTTATATGAAATCAGGTTGAACGATTTTTACTAGTATTTATTTTACAAAGATCGTAATAATACAAAAAGTAAACCTTCATTTCAATAAGTTTTTATTGTATTTACTTAAATACACATCTATTGATTTGATTGTTCGTGATTCTTCTTCTAATAACAGAAAACACAAAAACAAAACTTTAAAGTACGCGCGCGAAAACGGTACTGAAATCGCTTCATACAAACTGTCAAGTTCTCGTTGTAGGCGGGAAACAAAGACGTCACACGGGAATTTGCACCATCTTTGTTTTTAAAACTGCTTGTTACTCCAGTTTTTCAATATTCAATATTCATTTATTTGCAGAAAATACATAGTAGTGTTTCACATAGTTAAATATCTACATATGCACACCCGGTAGGGTACAGCAAACATCTTACTATAATTAACTTAAATATTGCACAATTTATATAAAACTAGCGGTCCCAGCGAACTTTGTTTCGCCCCGGCCCCGTCCCGCCCCAGCCCCGGCCCCGTTGAACGGGATAAAAAGGATCCTATGTCCTTCTCCTGGTTCTAAGCTACCTCCCCATCGCCCCGGCCCCGTCTAACGGGATAAAAAGTATCCTATGTTCTTCTCCTGGCTCTAAACTACCTCCCTGCCAATTTTCAGCTAAATCGGTTCAGCCGTTCTTGAGTTATAAGTGGAGTAACTGACACGACTTTCTTTTATATATATATATATATAGATTATATGACAAAGTAGGTTTTTTTTTTAATTCTAGACGAAACAAGCTAGACCGTCTGTCCCAGGCTAAAAGCGACGTGTCATCGTTGACTCCCGCGCAGCTCTTGAAGAAAGACGTCAAGGTCCTCGGCACTGTCCTCGTACCCAGCTTTCCTATACTGGTTCAGGTGAGTTCTATACAGGGTGACTTGGGAAAAATGACTTTTATAGGGAAAAAAACGATATTTTTATTGGTCAATTAGCAACAATAAAAGTAATTGGTTTTCCTCCTTATAATATACCATCACACACTTAAGAGGATGGTGTGCGCGCAAGCTTCCATACAAAAAGAGAAAACGTTTTCCACCCCTTAAACGTTGTCTGATTTTGTCATTTTTTTACATGTTTGAGATATTTTGAAAAACTATGCTCGTACGTTTTTTTTTTTTTTTTAAATATTGTATGTTTCAGAAAATATAAGACCTAAACATTCACTTTTTTGACTACGAAATCTCTTCGGAATTTCGTCAATTTTTAACTAATCAAGCCTTTATACAAAAAATCAAAGACGTACACGCGTCGTTCAGGATGTATGAAAACGAATGAGAACAAATTTGTCTCATTCCATAAAGGTTTACGGGTAGAAAAACGTTTTCCCCCGCAAGCATATTTCGACCGTTGGCGTTCGAAATGTATGAAAGTCTTTGCCTACCTGTGCTGTGTGTTACAGGCTAACTTTGTATTTTTAAAGACCAAGAATTTCGCGCACGGTAATTTCGAGCACGGTAGCTCAATTAGAAGAGCAGTTGGCCAGAAAAATGATGGTTCGAGTCCCGCCCGTGCGCAATTTTTGGTTCTTATTAATTTCATCTTTTAAGAATGTCAAGATTGTTTGCTATATTCGAATTTTCAAGAAAAACTGGCTTCATTACACAAAATCTCTAACACAGACAAAATAAATCTGACACACTGTATTATTTAAATTCAAATTCAAACTCCTTTAGTATGGTTTTACAATTATTTTAACACTCACAGTGTAATATTTTATTCTTAACTCGTCAAGTATGTGTGAACGGGACACAATAGAAATTCCATTATTATGCGACTCCCGGCAGTCGTTTGATACCTGACTGATTAAAAGATGAAATATGAAACCAAAAATTGCGCACGGGCGGGACTCGAACCAGCATCATCTTTCTGGCTAACCGGGCCAACTGCTCTTCCAATTGAGCTACCGTGCTGTCGCTCCGATCGCGCGAAATTCTTGGTCTCATTGATACGGTTAGCCAGAAAGATGCTGGTTCGAGTCCCGCCCGTGCGCAATTTTTGGTTTCATATTTCATCTCCTTTAGTATTTTTACTTACAGGAATTCCTTCTCAAGCCAGGCGCGCAACAAGCAATATCCGAGGCGTTATCGAAAAGGTCCTGCTCGGTAGCCCTACTTCTTGGCATGGACTTCAAGCAAGGAATGAAGCGAGACACCGCTGTTTACTCTGAACAGCCTGATAAGGCTCAACAGGTATAAGATAAGATAACTCTTTATTGCACATTACATTAATAAACATATATATAATATTTACAAGGTATTTAGTTCTAAGATGAAATAAGAAAACAAAAATTGCGCACGGATGAGACTTTAACCTGCAACCTTCTGGCTAACCGGGCGAATTGCTCTCGTTGAAAGCAAAAATGCTCTGGTAATTTCCGAAAAAATCAGTTTATCTGTACATTTTTTTAAAATATTTGATACTTTCCCTCTCTTAAGACATACTCACACACATTTTGACATTATTTAATTATTAAATTCCCATAATAAATACAAAAACATAATTAGATTTTCCCTTCCATTTTTCAGCTCAGCACACTCATAGAGCAATGGACGTCCCCCCCACTACAGTTGACCCCCCTCCCACCACCAACGGGGGCCAACTGCCGTTACTACAAGCAATCAAATTTGACAGCCACGAGAAAACAGTACATACCAATTATAAACGAATATCTGAATAATAAAAGATTTATCTAGCTTTTCAATTTTTTATTTCTAAAAAAACAATATTGCACCAGTCCCGAAAGTTGCTAAAGAGCTGAAACCTTGTCAAAATAATTACCTCAAAATCTCGTTCGTAACTAATAAAAATATTACAGTTTTTTTTTTTCTGTCTATTAAATAGAGATAAGTAACATACAAAACAAGATATTTAAAGACATAACAATGAGATATACTCTTAATAATTGAAATATACTCTTGATAATCTTTTAAGAATAAAATATGACACTGTGAGTGTTAAAAATATTGTAAAACCATTGAGTAGCGAAGCGTTATCATTTCCAAGTTGAATTTATTCTGTAAAGAATAACTACTTGGCCCGCTGTTGCATAAACAGACGGGTAGATGGCGCTAACGTCACGCAATGACGTATCAATGAGACCAAGAATTTCGCGCGGTGGACCGACGGCACGGTAGCTCAATTGGAAGAGCAGTTGGCCCGGATAGCCAGAAAGATGCTGGTTCGAATCCCGCCCGTGCGCAATTTTTGGTTTCATATTTCATCTTTTACTCTTGATAAAATAATAGTTTCACATAAGCTATTCATTCATTTATGTCAACAGGTGGACCAATTACAAAAACAAATCAAAATATAATGGCAATATCAGCCCGTGCATTACTATGCCAAGCAAAAAATCATAGAACTATTATCCCTTTCGGAATAGAACGACAAAAGCGTGATGTCAGTAGGATAAAGCTGTGCGATAAAAAGAGATGCGAGATATGATACAGCAGAACCATTTTTGACTCAAAACTCAAACTCAAACTCAAAAAACTCAAACTCAAACTCAAAAATATTTATTTGCAATCATTTGGGTTGTACATTCAGATGTTCTTAAATGTCATAAAAAGGTGCGCCAAAATATGCTCTAATGTAGCGTACAAATATTTAAACAATTTAAACAGTTCCTAAGTGACTACAAATTAAGTTCTATTAATTATTATTATTAGTCATTAATTAAGGAACTATTACCTACTACTACTATACTTTACATTATTGCACAAAACATTAAGTTTACTATATACATATTAAAACACCATACAAATTAGTATCACATTAGAAAACTAAAACTAGATACAATGTTACAAGCGTAATATTTAAATGGTTTCGTAAGTAAAATATTCATTTAAGGAGTAAAAAGTACGTTCTATTAGCCACGAGTGCAATTTGTTTTTAAAAGTTGTTCCCGAGAGCTTTCTTATGTCCTCAGGCAAAGCATTGAATATTTTTATAGCCATTGCATAAGCACTGTTTTTGAATAAAGATAGTCTGCCAGATGGAAGTTCTAGTAGGTTCGTAGGCCGTCTTCGGAGGGATTTCTCAGTAAAAATTGGCCTGATCTGAAAGAACTGAGGATGTTGTTTTACGAATATACTGATTTGTTTAATATAAAGGCCGGTGAGTGTTAGTATTTTAAGGTTTTTGAACAGGGGTCTACAAGAATCTGTACAGTCAGCACCACAGATTGCTCGAATGCATCTTTTTTGAATTTTGAACGCAATATTGACATCTGCAGAATTTCCCCAGATAATAAGACCATATTGTAAAACAGACACAACATAAGCATAATATGCCTGCATCGCTACCTCTGTGGACACTGTTTCCCTCAGCCGACGAAGGGCAAACACAAAACGGCTGAGTCTGTTACAGACATTTTCTATGTGAGGCTTCCAGTTACAGTTTGCATCTAAGATAATGCCCAGAAATTTTATGGTATTCACAGTCTGGATACGTTTTCCTTGAAATTTAACATCAATGTGCATTTCGGGAAATTGGTGCGTATGGAATTGTATTATTTTGGTTTTTTCTAAATTTATTGCCAAATTATTTTCTTTTAACCATTTTATAGCCGCTGTAAGTGTTAAGTTTAATTCCGCTTCGGCAATTTCTTTATTTTTAGCTTTAATAATAAATGTTGTGTCGTCGGCAAAAAGTACCGATTTGTGATTTGTTATGTTGGGGAGGTCGTTTATGTAAAGTAAAAATAATATTGGTCCTAAGATGCTGCCTTGTGGCACACCATATTTGTTGTCTCTAAACTCTGACCTATATTCAGTTTTTCTTAGTTTGCCGCCTTTTTGTTCTATTTTATTTATTACTACACACTGCGATCGGTTACCTAAGTAGCTAATGAACCAATCTTTAACTGTCCCTCTAATTCCATAACAATCTAATTTTTCTATGAGCCTATTATGTTTTACGAAATCGAATGCTTTGCTCATGTCTAAAGATAATGCAAATACAGGCGTTTTAGAATCAAGGCTTTCTATTACGTTCTGGATCAGGGTGTAGTTGGCCAGAGTTGTGTCATGATTCTGACGAAATCCGTTTTGCTCTTTTTTAATAATATTCATTTTGTTTACAAATTTAATAAGGCGGATGTGTACTACTTTTTCAAAAATCTTCGAAAACACTGGTATCAAAGCAATAGGGCGATAGTTGGTAGGATTTTTTTTGTCACCGGTTTTAAAAAGCGGCTTTACTATCGATTTTTTCAATGCTTGGGGGAATACTCCTTCACTGAGTGATAAATTAACTATATGGCACAAAACTTCGGCTATAGGTTCTGCTACCAGTTTAAGTATTTTAGTTGGAATATCGTCATATCCAACGGAGTTACAGTTTTTAAGTCCCATTATTATTTCGTGAATTTCGTCGGGATTAGTAGGATTCAGAAACATACTAGAAAAGCAGTGATCAAGAGCAGGTTTGTTAGGTCTATCAATAGTATTTTGGAGGGTTATGTTGGTAGATTCTATGAAATAATTATTTAATGTATTAACTATTTTTGTTGGTTGCACCATCGTCGAGCCATTAAAGTGAATCTCGTCAAATTCCGTCGTAGAGGTGGTATTAGATACTTGAGAATTAATTAATTTCCAGACAGCTTTCGACTTATTTTTTGAGTTTATAACATATCTTAAATTGCCCTGTTTCTGGAGACCGACTATACATTTTCTTAGAGTTTTAGCGTAGATTTTGTATTCATGACTCCGTAAAGCTTTATCATCTTTATGTGCAAGTTGGTATGTTTTAAATAATCGTCTTTTTGTCTTACAGCATTTTTTAATACCTTTTGTGATCCATTTAGTATTGTTATGTTTCCTATTTATTTTAATTTCAATTTTGGGAAAGCATAAATTGTAAAATAAAGTGAATAATGAATGAAATTTGTCAAATGCGGTATTAGTAATAGTATCTGTTAATATGTCTGAAAATGATAAAGCTTTAATGTAACTGTAAAATTTACTAATATTTTCTTTGTTAAAATCTCTTCTTATTTCAAACCACATCAAAGTAATTCTTTTAATATTTAAATTAAATTCAACTATTTGCGCTCTATGATCTGATATGCCTAGATCATGCACGGAAGCTTTGGTTCTTTTTAAGTTACTGGCAATGTGGTCTATACATCTATTTAACCGTGTGGGCTCATTTATATGGAGGTGAATATCATAAGACTGCAAAATATTTACAAATTGTTTAGTATGTACATCAGATACCATTGTATTAATATTGAAATCTCCAGCAATAATTATCTTTTTTTTAGTTTTCGTTTTCATTAGTCTCTGTAGCAAGGCTTCCAAGTTAGTAAAGAAAATATCTAATTTTGAATCAGGTGTTCGATAGATACATAATATTATTAAATTATTACTTTTAATTTCAATTCCGCAGCATTCAAAACTCTTACATGTAGCATATTCATTAGTTATTTTTATTGTCTGATAGGGAATGTTTTTCTTAACTAGAATGCATGCTCCACCTCTCCTTTTATGAGGTCTACAGTAAGAAGCAGCTAATTGAAAATCCTTAATCCTAATATTTTTTTCGTCCCCTGATTTCAGGAAGGTTTCCGTAGCACATAATATACTAATGTTCAGTTTGTTCTCTTCAAACTCTTGAAGAATAACTTGAAGATTATCTGATTTGTTGAGTAGACCCGCAAAGTTTTGGTGAAATAATGTAAAACCATAATTATCACAATTAGGAACGAAAAAACTGGTTATTATCTGGGGAACCTGAATTAGTCGCAGCTTGTGTGTTGGAAGGAGGGATTGAGTTTTTATATTGCGTTTTCGGTAAGAGTTTAAAATAGTATGGGATGGTGCCCTTAGAATGATTAGTGTTGTTTGTGTTTTTTGGGCCTTTTAATGACATGGTTTTTAAGGGTAAAGTCTTAGTATTAGTTCTGCCTACGTGTTTAATGAAGCATGTCTCATATGCAGGATAGTCTATGGCAACATTAACTTTTAAACATAAATTATCTAGAAACCGGTTAGAATTATGGTTTTCATTGATGTCGATAAAACAACAGTTTGGAAAGTTCATGGTAATCATTTTCAGTTCAGTATTCAATTTCCTTACGTTTAAAAATCTGTTATTATTTATTGCCGATACTAATACATTTGTATTCCGCAATTCGTGCAACGCTATATTTATGTTTGAGATCATTTTTCTAGGATTTTTATCGTGACTGCCAGAACATATTATTACATAATCATTTTTTGTAAGACTTTGTTTACTACTGATACATTGTTGCAGGGTTTCCGATGAAGAAGCATTCGGCTTGATAAATGCGAAGGGTTCGTAATTGTCGTTCCATTTATTTCTTCTATGCTCTAGTATTTTTTTAGCCAAGCCAAGTACTTGTTCATCTCCTAATATTAACAATTTGTTCTTTAAAGACTTTTTTGCCGACGGTACTGTCGGTGCAGTAATAGCATTAATAGTGACATCCTTTTGTGGCGCTTTTCCTGTGGTGATATCATGTTCTTGAAGAGTAATAGCATCTGTAGTTGATTTGCTGCTGTTGCTCTGTGGTTGACAGGATGGAGGTGGAGATGCAGCTCGGGGTGTCGGAGGGCTGCTACTGTAGGAGGATTTTGAGGTGGGTTTTCTTATCTTCCGTTTCATAGGCGCAGAAGTGGGCGAAGGTAGGACTATTGAGTTGGTGTAGTCTTTTGTATGGTTTTGATCATGTGATACGTTATGAATTACTTGATCTCGGTCTTGTAATTCCTTACGCAAGGTACTGTTGGTAATATTTAATTTTTCTATCTCGAGGGTTTTAGAGTCTAGTTCTGTTTGCAATATCTTTATTTCTTCTTTTAGTTCACGTATATACAAGCTTTCTCCAGTAGAATTATCTGGCAAATATTGAGAACTGTCTTCGTGCGTTGTTTTAAAGGAAGCTGACAGATCAGGAAGAGAAAGATGCGACAGTAGTTTTTGATTAGTATTAGAACTACTTATGTTGGTATCTGGATCGTCTATTGCCAGTGAAGTGAAAGAGTTTTCTGTAGGTATGTTACAGAGCACACTTTCATAAGGAAGATTTTTTCCCCCTGTACCCGTTGGTGTAGAAGTATTCATTTCGTTCGTGTGTCCGCGGCCGTAACAGTTCATACATTTCCAATTGTTTCTATTTTCTTTCGTCATCAAGTAGTATCTTTTAATTGTGACTTCCGTACACTCGATGTCAAATGTGTTTTTACACTTTAAGCATGTTAAGTACTGTCGAGTTTTTATTTCCTTTTTGCATTTTTTGCAACATTTTTGGTTGGTTTTATTAGAGCTCGTATTTAAAAGTACGTAATCGCGCCCTCTGTACGTAGACATTGTAACTAGTTTGGGTTCTACCGCAGTAGCACAGTTTAAGTAAGCTAGGTGGAGTTGAGTGGTAGTGTCAGAAAGTTTTCACAGATGTCGTTGTAAAACAGCACCCAGCAAAGCGTCTATTTTGAAGTCAATGTAATTTTAAATAACAAACTGCCGCGAAGTAAAAACTTTTCACAAAGTTTTTATGATGAAGAGTTTTTTCACCACTGCACAAGTTTTATAGCACATAGTTTATAGTACTCGGTTTTACACACTTTTACCTGCCCTTTTCACAGGTTTCCAACAAAGTCAGCATAGTTTTAGAAAGTTATTCGTCATTTGTAAATTTGTTGAAATCACACCAGCGCATACATTTTAATGAAAGATAACACTCGTGTTAGAGAAGGTGCTAAAGACACGCACATTGAACACTATTTTTTGAAGTTATATCTATTATTATTATTTTTAATCAATTTTAACCGCGGAACTTATGTTTACCGTGACGGCAGCGCCATCTACTCTCGTCAAACAGTCGTTTGACGTCTGTCAAACAGTTAGGAGCCCCAAAGAGCCTCGCTAAAAATTTATTTAATGTGATTTTTTATCATTTCAAATGAAATTGTGTATATTTAAGAGAAATTGTGCTTCTGAAACATGGGGACTTGATCGGTGATTGATTATTGTTCATTACAGCAAAATAACCCTTACAACTTCTCATTTAAGAGGTAAATTAGTCCAAATCGAAGCCTCTCAATTTACGATTTATATTTGCCAATCCGGTTTAAATTGAAAGTACGAAGTTTGCTTATTCTTTTCTATAAACGTTAACGTTATGTAAAAAGTAAAGACAAAATAACATTTAATGCATGTTTACGAATATTTTATGCAAATAAATAATTTTTCGTTTTACACTAAGGCTGCATGTCCGATATTTTGTTTCGACTGTTTATCGTAGAGTAAACTAATATGTTTAACCAAGGAAGATAGGTATAAATCACCTGGACGAAAGGTAATCTCATTTTAGGTTACTAGTTTTACTTACTAAAGTTAGTTACAGCCATCAAAAATCGGTTTCGTTTGACAGCTTTTGCTTGTCCTTCTCTTCCGATATGAATATTAATTTTATGCGCTCAACGTAAGACCTGTCACAGCGCGGTGACAGAAAAAGTGTGCAAAAATTAACTGTGTTGAAACGAAATGGATAAACGCGGGCGGGGGAGCGAGGAAGCGGAAGGAACGTGACATGTTTGACAGGTCCATTTATATGATAACGGGGTAATAAATAAAAGTGGGTCGCTAGCATAGAAGACATTTTGCTCATTTTCAAAAAAAGAGTAAGACTGTAGACCTGTGAAAGAAACAAAAAAAACGTGTATTTTGGTTGCCAGTGTTATGCATAATTATCACATGAATCTTTAATACCAATTAACTGCACCTCACCATTAAAAAGAAAGGTTTTCAACCGATTCCTGAAAAGGATAGGGCTCAGTCGGAGCTGTATGATTTTCAATAGTAAATTGATATTCAGCAAGAAAATACATACACATGACAACCGCATTTGACAGAACCGATTTTAAATGTTTTCTGAATCTTATAATGCTCGCTCAAGTAAGACTTACTCTTGCTGAATATCAATTTACTATTGAAAATCCTAAAAAGTAAAAAAAAAGGAAAGTTAGCTTGTAACCATCCCACTGCTGGGTAAAGGCCTTACCTCAAATGTGAGGTAGGATGAGCCATACTCCACCACGCGGGCTCAGTGCGGATTGGCGGAGGGGTGTTTGCAAGGCAAGCGACCAACCTTGCTGTCAGATTTTATCAAGCCGCCCGCCCGCCCAGGGCCTCTGACTAGGCTTAACGACTAATACCAATCGATATTAGCCGGGACCAACTGCTTAACGTGCCTTCCGAAGCACGGAGATGCTCGTGATATACGTCACTTATATGGTCGGAATGGTCACCCATCCAAACACCGACCGCGCCGTAAGTTGCTTCGGTATCACTACCAAAGCGCTGCCACCACTGCGCTACGAGCACCTCCTAATTTCAACAAATGGTCACCCATCCAATCTCTACCACAGTTTTGCTTATTTACTAAAGTCAAATGGTCGGAAAGTCATAAAAGCCAGATGCGTAACTTGAATGCGGTTGTAAAATATAAATAAAACAACGAAGTCAATCATAAAATTTAAGATAACACTCCATCTTGAACTATGAAACTTATTTATGTGATATGTGGTATGTAATTTTATTTTGTAATTCTCAAATGTATGCTGTACTATGGGCCATGTATAGCTTGATAATAAATTACTGAAAAATAATAAATTTTAACTTCTAAATAGCATGAACATCGAATCTTAAAAATAAATTAAAGCACAGACTACAGTAATCCGACCATTAACACGTTCCGGGACACTTTTCCAGACACAATAGATGTTTTATTGTTTTTTAACTGTCCCGGAACGTGTTAAGAAAAGTATGCCTGCAACGGAAGCCACCAAAAATTTGTTTGAACAAGATCGAACTAGTAGTTTTTGAGATACTGGTTTTTCAGTAAAAACAAAGTTTATTTTTGCTGTCAACGAAATATTGTGGTAATTCTAAGATTAGTGAGTGCACCCCAAGTTGGCACGGAACCCTCAGTGCGCGGGTCCGACTCGCACTTGGCCGGTTTTTTTTGTACTAACCGGTTGTTCTACAACTATTTGTTTTAGCTCTACCAATACTGACCAATGCTGATCCAAAGGTAACATGGGATAAGAATCCAATATCAAATGCAGTAGATTGCAACAACATAACATGTCCTGCTGTAGAAAATCCAATATGCGTAAAACTGAAGTTCAAAAGTGCGAACGAAACTCGCAAACCGACTTATGTGCTGATGATTAATAAGTGTGAGATGAAATACATGACGTGCTATAAACGTGAGTACTAGATTTAGCTAATTAAATTAATAACAAACCAAAATATCCTCGGGTATGTCGACCGACCATCTTCTGGGCCCCTATTTTTGAATTACTCGCTTGGATATGGCGAGAGATATTCAATGTTTAAAGTCGAATTTTGGAATGAAAACCACTTGTAATCTACACAAAAAGGATTTGATAAATCATTGCTCAATTTTTTGAATACTCACGTCTATATTTCGCGAGGTTTTCGTTGATTTTTTATTCGTTTTCGAACAAAAATCACACGCCATATCCAAGCAAGTGATTCAAAAATAGGGGCCCATATCGATTTCAAAATGCGCGCCTCTGTCGGTCGCCATACTGGTCGAATGTTACCTGCCGTATTTAATTTGCAAAAAATAGCCCTAAAAACTGTGGGAATAAATCTCAAAGTTGTAAAACAAGTAGACAACCGCCATTACCGCCAATCCAAGCATAAACATTTATGTGTGTATACTAAACACCAATTTTCCACACATCTAACCATATCAGTCCTACACGGCCCTGGGTTGTCCTTGGATGCACTTAGTGTAGTGTATGAACTGCCTCAATGACGCAGCGGTTAGAGGGTCGCAATTTTAAGCAACGTCTGCGCCAGAGGTCCCGGGTTCGATTCCCGGGTCGGGCCAAAAATATGTACCTAGATTTTTCTGTTCAGAAATTCTCAAGGAAGCCCGGAGTTTGGAAATTGGCGGTGTTTCACCCCCGTGCCTCGGAAAGCACGTAAAGCCGTTGGTCCTGCGCCTGATCTCTGGTCGTGTCAGATTGCTGTCCCATCGGGCTATGAGAGTGAAAGGAATAGAGAGTGCACCTGTGTTTGCGCACACACTTGTGCACTAAAATATGTTCCGCGCAGTCGGTTAGTCGTTGTGACTGGCCACAGTAGTCGAAATCGGCTAGGGGGACTAGTATTATTTAGTGTCTAAAGGGATAATCGTCGGCTCGTGTCACACTGCTGCAGATTAATGTTTTCAAAAAGGCCTTTGGGTGAATATCCCAACAGCAAATTTTACGCGGCATGAGTGAAATCGGCAGTGCAGAGTGATACAATGAGGCTTATTTATTTTTTTATTTATAGAAGGCGTTATCCCGTATACGAGACCATAAATATTTTTTGATTAGGACTACGTTAATATGTATGTTAATACGGAATAAAAAATGATAAAGCACCATATTTTTCATTTCGGTTGCGCGGTCAAATCCATTTTTCTGTTTAATTTCCCTTATATAGTAAAAACTTTTGGTTATTTAGTATTATTGCTTATTTCATTTAAATCGTGAATAGTTATAGTACTATCACATAATAATTTTATAATTTAATCTATTTAATTAAATGACTTATAAGTAAAAATGCATGTGGTCAAATAAGACTTTTCATATCGGTGAATTTTAGTTTGTCGAGAATATTTTTGCGTGGGACAACTCTAGCTCCTTGCCCCCGCGCTAAAACGCTACATACCAGTGCCGCCTCAATGCTTAAAGTAAATAGACGTGCGCCGCTTGCTCCGTGTTCCCGCCAAAAATGTGAGAAGTTGGTTTCGGTGACATGGGAAATTTTATTTTTCGGAAATTTTATTTTTCATTTCCGCAGGTTGGAATATATTGTCATCCAATTCTCCATAAAATGTATGAAATATTTATTGGTATCCTTCCCAAACTACGTTTATTAGTGTGGTATTAATAACGTTGTGACTTTAAAACTTTTATTGTTATGATAAATTATGTCGTTGATTTTAATATCGGTGTTTTCATTTCGGTTGATTCGGTGGCCTAGATTGACCACCGAAATGAAACAAAATTCACCGAAATGATAAAAAATATCATTTCGGTAAATTTTATTAATTCCGGTGCGTAAATTGTTCATATCGGTGATTGTTTTTTTCATTTCGATGGCTTCATTATATCATTCCGGTGAAATCTAGACTATATTATACAGCTGAAGAGTTTGTTTGTTTGTTTTTTATTTGAACGCGGTAATCTCAGGAACTACTGGTTCAATTTGAAAGAATATTTTTGTTTTGCCTTCCTTTTTAGGATTCCGTACCTTGAAAGGTAAAAAACGGAACCCTTATAGGATCACTTCGTTGTTCGTCCGTTTGTCTGTCCCTACCCTTTTTCTCAGGAACACGTGGAGGTATCAAGCTAAAATTTAATCAAAGCTCTGCAGTCCCTTAAAGCTGTAAAAAAATCAAACTTCTAAGCCAACGCAATCAAAAGATACAGCCGTTATTGCCGTAAATATCAGCAAATTTCCGCAAATAATCAACACTCGAAAAGGAATCAAAACCTACCTACAGGGTACTTCCCGTGAACTTTTAATCTTGAAATTTGGTACAAAGCAATGTCATTTATAGTACAGATACAGGAATAATTGCGAAAACTGTATTTTTTTGTTATATCATATAAAAACAAAACTTACTGCCCCTTTCTTCATGAACGCGTTAAGGTGTTAGACATACATAATGAACTATAATTAAGATACAAATTATTCAAACAAAATGTTTATAACAAAATGTCACAGAAAAAAAAGACGCTTTAAATTTCCATATAACTACTATTGATTCCCACTCTACGCTCTGACCGATCCAAAGGTTCCCATTATGCTAGCAGCATTGCCTCGTTGAATAGCAATGGAAACCTGTTGAACCAGCCAGAGTGGGGATCATTACCCTTATCCCTCAGTTGTTGTCCCAACTCTTTGAAAAGCTCGCGTGCCTCATCTCCCCAGGGCCCAGCCGTCTCCACAGCGATTGGAACAAAATTATACTCAGACTTTAGCTCAGCATACTTAGTATGTTTTAACTTTGCAGCATTTTCCGCCGCTGAACCTGCTGAAGTTACAGGCATACTGTAACTTCAACAGGTTCAGTAAATGTGTCTAACGCATGTTGCGTCCCATAAGAGGCTACGCCCTCTTCGCCATGGAACCAACGTTAGGTCATCTGGTCTCTTACCATCCATGCGGGACAAGCCTGGTGGCTCTAGGACGCAAGGAATACTTACGGAAACCGTGGCCCGACGCACAAATTCATTAATAGAATGGTATAAATTGCCATTGTAAAAAGCAACTGTGAACCTGTGACAGACGAGGAATTGAACCCCGTGTCTTACGCAATCCGGGCAATAAGTTTGTATGGTGACAAAACACTATAAAAACAAAAATAAACTATAATAGAATGGTGCTTCGGGAACCGCCCCGCACATCTTTGGCAACTCAGTCCATGGTGGCCGTTTTCATCTACCATCACACCACAAATACAGCGATGAGGTTCACAAACTTTGCTGCACAGTCTTAAAGCTACTGCAATTCTTAAGGAATTGTTGTCGAGAAGCGTACCCAACTGTGGAGACAGCAAAGCATGCAGCCAAGCACCAGATTCAGGTTTTGCAACTGCTTTAAGGCATGCCAACATCACGCTGGATCCTACGGGAACGGAGTAAAGGCAAAACGCACAGAAAATGTCGAAGAGGACCGCTAGTAGTGTTGTTAAGCTAAAAAGTTTTTTTAATATGATATGGGTTTACTTTTGTCTCTAGACTATACCAGACGAGGCACAGACAGGGACGACGATGAAGCAAGCTCACCCAGAAAAAGCCTGTTCACTCTTTTTCTGAAAATAACAGGGTTGTAGACCGATGGAAACACATATGCGGGTAGAGAGTTCCACTCTTTTGCTGTGCGCATTATGAAAGTTGACGAGAAGCGCTTAGTTCGAAAACTTTTTAAACGCGCTAATCTCAGGAACTACTGCTCCGATTTAAAAAAAAGGGTTAGATAGCTCATTTATCGGAAAAGGTTATTGGCTATACTTGGTGTCCTTTAAATAGAGGTCCAGCCTAAAATAGGTGATAGGCTAGACAATGACAGTCATTAGAAAATATATAAAAAAATGTAAGTTATGTCCTTTTCAAGTTGTGTACATTATAAAATCTACCAAATTGTCATCTAGTGATGGGTTTTCGACTACTGTTAATACAAATACTTTTTTACTTGTTTATTTTGCGATGCGAGTTTATGTAGCCGAAGGCCTATTTTATTTGTAAATCAGGTTACATTTAATAATAAATAGTAAATAAAAAAGTGAAAAATTGTAGTCACAGTTGTCTAGCTTATTACCCGTATTGTGTGCAGCGCACGGCGCTTAAATTTCGCGGGGAGAATCGCTGTTTTTCCGTTATAATAATATATGAGTACTGAAAGAAGGTTAACTTCTACATACGGGATACTGTAAAACATCACGCTACGACCTACGGGAGTGGAGTGAAATCAAAACGCACGGATGCAGTCACGAAGAACCACGTGTTTTAGTGTATAGAAGTAATTTTGTTAAAGGTTTTCGGTGGGTGGATAAGTGTTGTCATTTCGGTGGGCGAGTTATTTCATTTCGATGAATCGTTTTTTCATTTCGGTGGCATCAAAACTTTGAAGTAATGTATCTTTTTAGTTTATCAAGATATTTTGATGGCGTTACGTACTGATCTAAACAACATCAATAAGTATCATAAACCATAGTTTGAATTCGAAAAATGTTAAAAATAAAAAAGTTTACCGAAGTGATAAAAAAATCGACTTTGTTGAAATTGACCCCTTTGCGTGTTGGCTTCAGCCCGGCGGTCTGGGCCAGCGCTGACTGCATCGTACCATACCATGACCGTGCTAGGAGCGTATCAGACACTAAAAGCAACATGATACGCTATACTATGCCCACTGAACGGATCTACATCTTTCTGCTGTCCCGTTATATGGAGCGAGAGCGTATTTTGCCGGCTGACACGCTCCGTGCATGACACGCGACGGTGTTGGTCGGTGACAGAACGAGCTAGTGGGAACAGTCTCATAGTTTTCAATAATATTAAACTTACTAAGTACTTATATTATTTTTTATAGATGTGGATGGCGCGATCGTTAATAGAAAATACTGCGATCATAATCATATAAGAAAAAGAGGTAAGTCTTTACGCTACGAGTCGTAAGTATAATTTTATAGTTTATTTTTGTTTTTATAGTGTTTTTGTCACCATACACACTTAATAATATAAATTGCACTTGTAAAAAGACAACTGTGAACCTGTGACAGACGAGGAATTGAACCCCGTGTCTTACGCTATCCGGGCGTATGCCTATACCACTCGGCCACCGTCACACTAACAAGCCCGTTGAATTTTGCATAGTAGTCTAGTATCCACTAGCTATCTACTACCCCGGCTTCACATAGGTACAATACTAGTACTAATACATTTTAAACGATCCTCTTGAACACTCTGTCTATTAAAAAAACCGCATCAAAATCCGTTGCGTAGTTTTAAAGATATAAACATACATAAAGACAGCGGTAATCGACTTTGTTTTATACTATGTAGTGATGTATTTAGTTTCAAACTCAGAGCATATGTATTTAATATATTTTTACTTTAACAAAAAAAACATACTGTCAAATTGATAAGCTCCTCCTTTTTGTAGTCAGTTAAAAATAATAGTTGTTTACGGTTTTCAGATGGACGAAAATCGACTGGTAAAAAACGGTCAAAAAGGAACGCAGTATTCGGTAAACTAGGTTAGTAAAGTCAGTTTTTCTTTGTTTGGCGAATACTGTAAACAATCTTAAGATTTCTTTTTCATGTTTCATTTTTAAATAATATAAACACGTAACGCATTATCTACATAGATGATGAATCGAAGTTTAAATATTAGGCATATACCTAAATATTCATCATCATTATCAGCCAAAGGACGTCCACTGCTGAACATAGGCCTCCCCCACGGCTTTCCACAGCGACCGATCACTAGCGGTCTGCATCCAGTTTGATCCTGCGATCCTTACAAGGTCGTCTGTCCATCTTGTCGGTGGACGTCCTACGCTGCGCTTTTGGTCGAAGGGTCTCCAATCCAGAACTTTTCTGCCCCAACGGCCATCAGTTCTTCGCGCTATGTGCCCTGCCCATTGCCACTTGAGCTTACTGATTCTCAGGGCTATGTCCGTTATCTTAGTTCTTCTACATATTTCCTTTATATACCTAATATTTTAAACTTTGCAGAGTCAAATCATGGCAATTCGTCCAAAACACCTAAAAGCTCAGGCGTTAACAATACGGGTAATCTGCGACAAGGCAAAAATAAACACGAAGGTTTACGAGCTAGAACATTGAGACCGTCAAAAATTCAATATCTGAGACGGCAAAAATCTGATGGAAAGTACGAAGACGATGATGACGACAGTCACCAAAATGCAAAAAACAATGGTAATCTATAATAATATAAAATAAAGTCGTGTTAGTTACACTATTTATAACTCAAGAACGGCTGAACCGATTTTGCTAAAAATTGGTACTTTTTGTCCCGTTAGACGGGGCCGGGGCTGGGGTAGAGCGTAGCTGGGGCGAAACGTTGGGAGGTAGATTTGAACCAGGAGAAGGACTTAGGATACTTTTTATCCTGTTAGACGGGGCCGGGGCTGGGGTAGAGCGGGGCCGGGGCGAAACGTTGGGGAGGTAGATTTGCACCAGGAGAAGGACATAGGATACTTTTATCCCGCTCGACGGGGCTGGGATGGGGCCGGGGCGAAACAATGTTCGCTAAGACCGCTAGTTATTATTATTATTATTTTTATTGTGCTGTCAATATCAGCGAAAGGACGTCCACTGCTGATAAGCCTCCCCCACGGTTTTACACAGCGACAGATTGCAAGTGGCCTATAGGTAAACCCCTTCAATGCCTGAGATGCGTGAGGGGTGCGGGTGGAGGGGATACACGGTCTAAATTACGCATTATGCGCCAAATTTAAATTTATGATTCTCTTAAATAGAAAACAAATTCGTTATTTAAGAGGATTGTGTGCAGGCGTAGCGCAGCGCGCGTTTTCATACATTTGGAACGCTAACGGTCGAAATATGCTTGCGGGGGAAAACGTTTTTCTACCCGTAAACCTCTATGGAATGAGACAAATTTGGTCTCATTCATTCGTTTTCGTACATCCTGAGCTACGCTTGTACGTCTTCGATTTTTTGTATAAAGGCATAATTAGTTAAAAATTGACGAAATTCCGAAGAGATTTTTTAGACAAAAAAGTAAATGTTTAGGTTCTACTAAGATCTTGTGAAACATACAATATTTAAAAAAAAACTTACGAACATAGTTTTTCAAAATATATCTAAAATGTGAAAAAATTGACAAAATCAGACAACGTTTAAGGGGTGGAAAACGTTTTCTCTTTTTGTATGGAAGCTTGCGCGTACACGATCCTCCTAAGCTTATTAATCTAAGTTTTTTATTTTTTTAGGAAACGTGTTTATGAAACCTATGTTCGATGAAAACATTTTCGCTGACGCTAAAAATATGTTTAAACCGAAAGGCTATGAAAGTAAAGATGAAACCGCCAACGATGGTGGTTATATGGACAAACTTAAAAATGGTATGTAATTAAAATCAAAGTAAATGTTTCTTTTTCTTCTAAATAAAAAAGACTACAATGATTTAAGGTTGAAGCAGATCTAACTATAGGTAAACCGCTTCCGAAACCAAACATTTTTGGTTTCTTACGCTTCTTTTCTGGTTTGGTTTCGACGCGTTTGGTGTATCGGTTAGCGCTCCTGACTATTACGCCGGCCGTTGCGGGTTCGAATCCCGCAGGGGGCAAATGTTTGTGTGATGAGCACGAACATTTTTACCTTTGTCATGGATGTTATACCTATGTATCTAAGTATTTATGGGAGCCGCCCCCAAATAATAATAAAAATAATCGTTGTCTGGTACTTCGTCGTAGGTAACACAAGGAAGAAAATTCCTTAACACGAAACCAGACAATTGATGTGTTGTCTGGCGCATATTTTATTTATTTTTAAAATGTTCAATGTACACCTTTTAAGAACGAGAATACGTCATTTACATGGCCGCCAAACGCATTATCAATTTATACATAGATAGAAAGTGTATTGCGCTCACAGTTTTGTATTATTATTATATTTGCACCATTAATATTTATTATTGTATTTTTATAGAGCAAGAGAAAAGACAAAAAATGTATGGCGACTCTTTCGATGAGCATCTAAATAATTATGGGAATAGAGGTTAGTATCCGAATGATTTTTCAACCCTTTTATAAAGAAAATCTTAACAATTTGTAAATAGCAACATGTGTCAGACAAGGAATCAAACCCTGTTTCTTACGCCATCCGGGCGCATGCCTATACCACCGGCCGCTGACATATTTTTAAAGTAAAGTAAAGTAAAGTAAAGTTTATTTCGACAAAATAATATTACAGGGGGTTGGGAATCTCCTTTTAAGTTGAAAATAACCTGTATTAGGAGAAGCCCGCTCTTTCTTATCGATTATACAGTTGAAATAATTATTAAGTAACGAAATACATATAACAACTCTACATATATCATATTAATTAAGTTTACATTTAAATTTGTGTGTGTGTGTGCGTGTGTGTGCGTGTATATGTGCGTAAGTGTGTGTGTGTGTGTATGTGTGTGTGTGTGTGTGTGTGTGTGTGTGTGTGTGTGTGTGTGTGTGTGTGTGTGAATGGATGCTTCGTATTATAATTGTCTTTGTAGAATGTGCTCCGTTTCATCATAATTTAATTTTTTTAGATATTTTGTAACCACTTTTTTTATTTGATTATATGACATGGTGTATATTAAAAGAAGTCTATTTATTTTATTGTAAATTGCGACTGACTGTATTACGTATTGTCGTCTGGCAAAAACTGTTCTACCGATTGTAGGTTTTATTGCTGAGTATACCTTTCGTTTCTTTAGTATTACTGGGTCTATAGGATTGGCCTTATGTACTGAAAGTACGCATTGCAGTATATATAACTGTCTTACAGTTAGAACGTCAGCTTCACTGTATAATTGAGAAGAGCTGTAAATTTTTTTCTTTTTTAAAATAACTTTTAGTATCGCTCTTTGAGCACGTTCGATACTCAGAAATTGAGACTTACAAGTACCTCCCCAGATTGGAAGACAATAGAGTAGTATAGATTGTACAAGGGTCGTATAAATGTGCATAATAAGTTTTTTATCGCAGACGTTTCTTAGATGCTTGAACAACCAAATAAGCTTTTTGGCTCGGTTTGCCACTGAGGTAAGTTGGGAGTACCAAGAAAGGTTTTTGTCTATGATCACGCCAAGGTATTTAGTAGTAGTGACTTTTTCAATTAATTCACATCTACAATCTTGCCTATCTTCCGAGCAAGAGTGGGCAGTTAGAGTTAGTTCATCGGACGGTTGCGTGGAGTCATTAATTGAGAATGTTATGTAGTTGGTTTTACTTGTGTTTAAAGTAAGTAGATTCATGTTTAACCATTTAATGACTTTATTCAACCCTGACTCGGCTCTTTGAAATGCAGTTGTCCACTCCCTATCTTCGAAGAGTAGAGCGGTATCATCTGCATATGAGATGATTTGTCCTCGGTCTAAGTTAAGATTTGTGAGATCATTTATAAACATGAGAAATAGAGTGGGCCCAAGGACGCTACCCTGTGGGACACCGAAGTTTGTTGTTAAGGTGTCATCACTTACAGTGTTTTGGTCAATTTTTACGCGTTGCGATCGATCGGCTAAATAGTTAGTAATAAGGTTAAGAAATGAGCCCCTAATTCCCATTTTTTCTATTTTCCGTAGCAAAAAAGGAACAGAGACAGCGTCGAAGGCCTTTCTTAAATCAAGGAAAATACAAATGGTTTTCTTTTTGTTATCGATATATTTTGTTACACGTGTGGTTAGATCTAGGATGGCATCTTCTGTGCTCCTTCCTGTGCGAAAGCCGTATTGACAGTTTGATAGTAAGTTAAATTTATTTAGGTAATTTAAAAGGCGAGAATTAATTAATTTTTCAACAATTTTTGAGAGTACTGGTAACACAGATATTGGCCTGTAATTGTTGATATCGTCTTTGCTTCCAATCTTAAAAATTGGATGGATTATTGAGCGTTTTAATAGTTTGGGGAAAATTCCACATCGAAAGATCAGAATACTTAAGTAAGTTATTAGTGGTGTGAGTTCGTTTTTTGCCATTTTTATAAAAGCTGTGGGAATACCATCCCATCCGGTAGCCGATTCAGATTTAAGGTTAGATATGATGGAATTAATTTCAGTTACATCGGGTTCTACAATACCAATTGAATTAGATATAGATGGCAGGGAATCGAAATAATTACTAACGGAATCCTTATCAACTTTAATCTTTTCAGCCAAATATTTACCTACGTGATTGAAGTGATTATTTCTACATATAACTAGATAACTAGAAGTTCTTGGGATATAACACATCTTCAACAACCGCAAACATAACTTTGTTCTTCATACAAACACTATGAAAAACAATGTTATATTTGCTGTCAACAAAAATTTTGTATTTTGGCTAAATGGAAGTAAGAATCCCTAATTCAGTTAAAGTTGGCACGGAACCCTCAGTGCGCGAGTCCGACTCGCACTTGGCCGGTTTTTAACCATTGATCTTGTATCCCTAGGTCCATCATTTTATTATGACCGACTAAAAGGCCGGTCTGAGGACATGAGACCGGACATCAAGCAAGAGTTTGAAGCATTAGATATGATAAACAACCCAATAGGGTATAAAAAGTTTGACAAATATAGGAAAGGTAAGTTTTATGATATTATGGCGTAGCCTTAACGGCCGGCGGCATGTGCCGGCGGCTTAATTAGAAACGAATGTTGAAATTTTTTGCTAAATAAATGTATCTTTATCTTATCTTTATCTTTGCCGCTCATGCCGCCGCGACATTATCCATAGTATCTGACAGTTCTTGACATATGCCGCCGGCAAAGCCGCCGGCCGGTGTGGATACACCATTACAGTACATCTTACTTATCGTTGACAATATTTGGCCTGATTATAATGAATCACCCACTAAAACTAACGTAAATGTCTCTCACTATTCTAAATGAATAAAAAGAGACAGACTAAATGATTTTGAAACATCAAACTAAACAGCTGTTATCAAACATGTACTATATTTAGTTATTTTTATTTATTTATTTGTTTATTTATTTCCTTACATAACACTATCATTACAGGTAGACTTAACCTAATGCAATAGTGTAAAACTAATCTATACTCTTCCTACTTACGAGTACTTATATCTTATAATATATAATGCAGTTCTTGCGAACTCACTCAGAGAACACGAAAATATGTCGAGTTGTTCGGCTAGAGCGTTCATAGTGCGCAAGGCTTTTAGTCTGTGCCTACGTAGAATTAGGCCCAGTGGCAACTTTTACCATTTATATTATATTCATAACAAAATGCTTTCATCATAATTATCAGCCAAAGGACGTCCACTGCTGAATACAGGCCTCCCCCACGGTTTTATACAGCGACTGGCCACAAGCGGTCTGCATCCAGTGTGATCCTGCGATCTTTACAAGGTCGCCTGTCCCTTTTTTCGGTGGACGTCCTACGCTGCGCACACAAGTACTTTGGGTTCACTAAAATGTACTTACGTGATGTTCGCGTATATTTATTATGATATTAATTTTGATTGCAGATAAAAAGAATAGAAAGGAAAGAATACCACTGGAAAAGGGTAAAAATATTTATTTAAAAGATTCATTTAAAGAAAATCATTTTACTAATTAAAAAACCTACAATTTTCAAAGTTAGAGTGAACAGTTTTTTTCTGGGTTAGCTTGCTCCATCTTCGTCTCTGTCTATGCCACTGGTCTATCCTGGACTTCTGGAGACAAGAGCGAACCCATATCAAACAAAAATAAAATAAAAATTAATGATTATTAGGTCGAGAGAAACGCAAACTGTCGCAAGTCGCTTCTGACAATACTATGTATGAAGTTGTAAATGACCGCAAAGGTAAGCACTAAACTTACTTAATTTCTTAGATACGGAGGACAGCAAGTCAAGGTAAACACTGCGGTATCTTATGCAGTTTTAATAAGGGCTATAAAAAGAGTGGCGGGGGTGGTCGATGGAAAATGACTTCAATAAGCTTCAGTAGCCGTTTATTAGATAATCCGGACGATTACAGAGTGGAGTCCGAGCACCGTAGCGAGCGTTCGATTCAGTCGACCTCCGAAGAGAAGCAGCTAAACGTGCAGCTGGCTACAAGTGGTACCGCCAACGGCTTCAACTAACTGTCTCAGCTGATGTGGGAGCAGTAGTTTGCACCGTTAGACGGGGTCTACGATGAACATAGGACAACAAATAATAATAAGAAGAAAGGTCTTAAGTAAACGAAGAGACGAGAACATAGTGCGAGTCAAGTTACTCCCAGCGCCATCTAGTAGTGGCCGTCGACAACTCCTCCACGTATAGGCCGCCGAAGTCGTCCTTTTGCCTTCCTATGATATGGTGTTACAGGGCTATTTTACAACAAAATTGGGTAACGTGATGTGCTGGCGTACTAGGGTAACTCCACTACGCGTCAATATTACGAGTGTTTTTCGATCAAAGTCAATTAAAATACACCAAAATCACGCTTAACATAAAAGTATTTTAAACTACCTGACTTTTATAATTTTTCCTATACATTTTCCGTCAAAACGTCAAAATAACATTCTATGAGCGGTTAATTATAATAACTCATCATCATCATCATCATTATCAGCCAAAGGACGTCCACTGCTGAACATAGTTAGGCCTCCCACACGGTTTTCCACAGCGACTGGTTGCGAGCGGTCTGAATCCAGTGTGATCCCGCGATCTTTACAAGGTCGTCTGTCCACCTTGTCGGTGGACGTCCAACGCTTCGCTTTTGGTCGAAGGGAAAAAAATGTAATAACAATTGTGGAGTAATTTATGTTTTAGGTGCGCCAGCAGGACATATGACGCCAGTTATCAAAGGCAACATGTTCGAAAAAAACGTATTTGGTGAAGAAATGTTTGGTGACATGGGCAAATTTATTGAAGGGTCGTCTTTTGAAAATACCAGAATAAAGATCGGTAAGGGTAATTTTTTACTGAATTCAAAAAAAGGAGGTTCTCCGTTCGACGTGTATAATTATGTATGTATTTTTTTTATGTTTGTCCACGAATATCTCCCGTTTGGCTTGCCCGATTTTGATGCGGTTTTCAGTTAAGTATTTTTTACATTAGGGAGAATGTTTTTATTTTATTTTATTAATATTTTTTTGTAAATATCTGTTAGTTTAGAACTTAAGACTGTATTAGCATAGATTCGGTGTAGCTCTTCCAGGGGAAAGAAACCTCCAGAATTTCGGTGGTAAATTCGGTGGACCGCACCAAATTTACCACCGAAATTCTGGAGGTTTGATATTTTATATAGCATATTAATAGGGGAAGGCTATAAAATATTACTTTACGACCTTACGGGATAACAGAGTACAATCAAAACGCGCAATAAAATCTATACATATAAGGTGTTTTTCTATAAACGGGTGAAACTTTAACAGAACTTCAAATTACTTCAGAGAAACCGGGCCCTATCATTTTTTTTTCTAAAAAACGGGCTAGTTTTTTTTTAATTTTTCCTAACAAAAAAAACAGCCCTTTTTTTAAAAAAATGATAGGGCCCGGTTTCTCTGAAGTAATTTGAAGTTCTGGTAAACTTTCACCCGTTTATAGAAAAACACCTTATATGTATAGATTTTAAACTTTGTTGCATTTTAAAACAAAACTTCACAATATCACGGGATGTTTTGCAACTTTCACTGGCTTAAAAGGTAGAAATGGTATTTACCTTCCCGACGTTTCGACCCGGTTACACGAGTCATGGTCTCGGGGCAAACAAATTTTAAACAAGTGAAAGTTCCATAAAATCCTGTGATATCTTGAAGGTTAATAAACTTCTATGTTTTTGTAGGTAAGAAAAAGAAAAGGAAAAATAAAAAAATACCCAAGAAAATTGTCCAAACATCGGGTGAAAAAGATGATAAAGACTTCAGCGCTCCACAATTTGAATCGCCAGATGGAAACGACAATTCTACGGGAGGTAAGCACGGACAAGGACACCGTCGCCTTACCACTTTCAAACAAAAATTGCACACACGAAACTAAAACAGGCGTTTCTCAAATAAAAAAAAGCTTAGAAGCTTTTTGAGAATTTGACGTGGCACGTCTAAACACGAAATACAAATATGAATAAAAGTTTAAAAAAAAAATTTTTTTTTTGTACGTAGCCGAGTAAAAAAATTTTTCTCTCTTTCTTTCAAACATAAGATGAAGCAAGGCGCAAGCAATTTTGGCTCTTAGGGTACGGCGGCGATGAGCTGAATAATAAATAAATACAAAATAAGTAAACACAAGTTTGGTTCAGGGTTAATTTATTGCATTCACAAATAATATAGTACCTATTTACATTGCTGGTTCGATTTAACTTGTTAGAAAATAGCAATTTTATTTTGCCTTATCGTAAAGCGCATCATACACGGTGCAGATACGATTATATTTTATCTATACTAATATTATAAAGCTGAAGAGTTTGTTTGTTTGTTTGAACGCGCTAATCTCCGAAACTACTGGTTCGAATTGAATAATTCTAGTCCAGTTATCGATGAAGGCTATAGGCTATATAACATCACGCTGCGACTAATAGGAGCAAAGATATAGTGGTAAATGTGTAAAAAACGGGAGAAAGAAGTCACTATTCCACGCGGACGAAGTCGCGGGCAAAAGCTAGTTATGCATAATATGATACTGGTTGCTTAAAGAGCTATTTCGATATTTTAAATTGTTTGCCCCTATTACATGCCACACCCTGTATATCTTTATTTCTATTTTATTTTATGTTTTATTTAAGGGATAACAAACAAATGTGCTACATGATTAACTTAAAAATAACTTATACACTATAAATGGTAACACATCCAACCACGTAATCCGATAGATATAATCAGTTTAAATGAATTCAAGTGCGAGGCAGAATGCAATTAATATTGTGAATATTATTTATAGCTGCACTGTTAACAAAATCCTGTTTATACTGTATTAGTTAATGTTTCTATTTATTTATTTCTACTTTTACTTTTTTATTTTAAATACACTTTTTTGTTTATTTATTATTCAATTGCGACACTACGCAGAGCGTCTAAAATAAGATTTTTAAATTTAGAGGGACTCTGGGAGAAGTATCTATCTGATTCTTTGATTAATGTAAAATAGCGGTAGATACGGCATGTCATACTAATTGTCAGCTAAAAAATGGCACTACACATTCCTTACGTCACATGTCTTATAAATGTCACCCGCGCACGCAATCCAATGGCAATTAGGCGACGGGGGCCTGATTTAGCGGTCCACTTTCGAGTGGCGCGTCACCTATATTTCGCTATTTCACTTTAATCAAAGATCTGATTCGTATATTATTCGTATGTTTTAGTCGAGCACCGTCAACAACTGATTGCGAACAAACCTAGATACCATGGAATCGACGCTTTGACAGAACAGAGTGAAAGTGACGATGACCCTGAGGGTATTGTGTTAGAGGGGTCCCCGCCCAACGCCAATGGTGAGTATTCCATTATACAGGTAAAATAAAAGTTTTCCGTTCGACGTGTATAATTATGTATGTATTTTTTTAAATGTTTGTCCACGAATATCTCCCGGCTTGCCCGATTTTGATGCGGTTTTCAGTAAAGGAAACGTAATAACGCTGGCTCGTTTCTCGCTGAACGGATTAGTATTGCTATCCAACGCGGTAACGCAGCCAGCATCCTCGCCTCTTTGCCTCATGGACACGGTTTTATTTTTGAGTAGGTTTTAAGTTCATAATATTAGTTTTTATTCTTAGTTTTTGCATGTTTATACAGGTTGAATTTTAATCAGTACTAAAATTTTGTGTAAAAACTCCACTGATGAATATGAACAACTTTCACTATGGGGGCATTAGTGAAATCGAGAAAGAACACTCCGTTCTCGCCTCCCCGCGCGCCCCACCGCCCCGCAGGCGAAGTCTCAATGAAGCGGTTTACTTATCTATTGGTGGGAATACACCATGCATGTGAAACGGGGCAGTAGTTAGCATTCCAGTGTCAGGCATGCGCAAATCTAGCAATTTGGGTCCTTGCATGCCTATATTCATATTATTGATATTCACAAACGCCAGTTTAGGAGACCCCCGCGTCCACTCCCTCACATTGCATACCAGTAAGCGTCTTCCTACACAAACAAGAAGATGGCACGTGCCAGTAGCTGGCATGCAAGTGTGCCAGTAACTGGCATGCAAGTGTGCCAGCTACTGGCATGTGTAATTCCGCCTTTATAGTGAGTGATGTTTGATGATCTAATTATTGGCGTCCATTATTATTTTTTTATTTATTTATAGAAGAACTTGTACCAGAAAGACCACAGCAAGAGCAAGAGCAAGAAGAAGAAGATGAAGAGGAAGAAAAAGAAGAAAACGGTAAGTAGTTGATTCATTCTTTTTCAGACGTCAGTTAAAACTTATCAGGCTGAATAAGTAATAAACATATGATTGTTGACAAACAGGTGACGTTTTCGAATGAGGCATACCGCATATTGTAGTCTATTCGACGAATTTTCTTATCTGACTATTGTATTAAGATTAGAAAAATTGGAGCTCTATTTTTGAATCACTCACGTTAAGATGACGTGTGATATTCAATGGTTAAATTCGAATTCGATTCGAAAAAACCAGTACACAAAAAGGATTTGAAAAATCATTGCAATTTTTTTTAAAATACTCACGTCTATATTTCGCGTGGTTTTCGTTGATTTTTTATTCGTTTTCGAACGAAAATCACACTCCATACCCAAGCGAGTGATTCAAAAATAGGGCAGGCCTTAAACGTTGGCCTGATTTTTCAATAGTCAGATAAGAAATATTCGTCAAACAAAATACAATATGGCTAATTTGAAAATGTCATCAATTTGTCATCAATCATTTGTGTTACATTTTAAAATCAGTCGCTTTATACCTGAACAGTAATTTATTTTTAGTTGACGTTTGAAAAATTGGCCTATATGTAAAAATATTTTAAAAGCATCTCTGATTACATCATAGAAATAGGACCTTTTAATTCTAATGTATTATTCTTACAACCATGCTCTTGTCGGATGAGTAATCGCCATTCTTTTCTCCTGGCAGAACTTGGCTCTTTAATTAAAGAAGATTATTATAACCAGCGGTTGCGGGTTCGAATCCCGCAAGGGGCAAATGTTTGTTTGATGAGCACGAACACCTGAGTCATGTATGTTATATGTTTTTAAGTATTTATGGGAGACGCCCCCGTCATAATCGTTGTCTGGTACTTCGTAACACAAATAAACGATATTTTATCAATTAGTAGATGAGCCAGAGAAAAATGAAGAAGAAGAAGAAAATAACGACGCTCAAAAGCCCGCAGATGAAGGTAAGTACCGAATGTTTTTTTTTTAGGTTCCGTAGCCGAATCAAAAACGGAACATTTATAGTTTCGTCAAGTCTGTCTGTCCGTCCGTACGTATGTCACAGCCACTTTATTCTGAACCGATTAGCATCACACCACTGAAACTTGGTAGATAGGTGAATCTTTTTCACCGCTTTCCGATTTAGGTACAAACAGTAAAAAAAAATAATGGGAAAGACTTAAACTAAAAAATATTTTTTTACTTAAATCTATACGTGTGTGTCTATGGATAGGTCTTTTTAAATGACATTGAGGTTTCCACAACATTTTTTTCTAAAAGTCTAACGTTTGAGATATAGAGGCTTCCAAAGTGGTAAAATGGGCGCCCCCCCCCCCCCCCCCCCCATCTAACTTTTGAACTAAGAAATTGAAAATTTTGGAAAAAATATATGATTTAGATCTCAACAAAAACTTGCGACGAAAATTGGTTTGAATGAGATCAAACCAGTACTTTTTGAGATATTGCACATTTTCATCAACCACAAAAATAACTTTGTCTTTCATACAAACACTATGAAAAACAAAGTTATTATTGTCGTCAAAAAATATTGTGATATTTTCGTTAGCTGAAGTAAGTGGACCCCGAATCCAGTTTAAAGTGGTACGGAACCCTCAGTGCGCGGGTCCGACTCGCACTTAACCGATATTTGCTCCTATTACAGGCCACACCTGTATATGTGTCTAAAGATTTAAATACAGGGTGTTTTTGCAAGGGGGTGCCAAATTTTTGGAGGTGAAAGGGACCATCAATATGAACAACTTTTACTATGGGACCATCATTCAATTATTAATTTTATTTTCTGCCTCTCCATACATTATTGTCAATGTAGTTGACTGATTTTGTATGGGGAACCTGAAATTTAATTTAAGACTTTGACCATGACCCCATAGCTATATAGACATAGCCATAGTTGTTCATATTGACAGTCTAATTCACCTCAAAAAATTTGGCACCCCCTTGCAATAACACCCTGTATATTTAACATAATTCTAGACGAAGAGGATGATTACGAGGCGGACTGCCCAAAGCGGTGCCCGTCACGTGCCGTCATGGTGTGCGCTAGATGTAACCATGACGTGTACAGAACTTTCCTGAGCATATGCCATATGAGGATGTTCGCCTGCCGGCATACAGATGAGAGTGAGTATTCGCCTTTTAACTGGTTCCATGCCACAGCACGCACCGGTGCGTGATTTATTTTGACGTGATAACGTCTTTAAAATCGTTTTAGTCGGGTGACATGTTCAGAAACTTGTGTCACACCAAAACCTCACGAGCGCGATCGCAGGTATAACGAGAGAGAGACGGACCGATCTGCCGTCTCATCTCGAGCGCTGCCAGTCATTCCGTGAAACTTGTCACGCGGAATCCTCACGAGCGGAGTGAGCAGAGCGTTCGAGTGAGTGGACCGATCTTCCGTCTCTCTCACTCTAGCGGCATACAAACGAATGGAGATTTTCTCGTGCGGTTACTTATCACCAATAAGACGTTATCACGTAAACATCTCGATCGTAAACCTACTTTACAAACAACCATTTTTTTTTTATTAAGAAACCATACAGCGTAACAAAAAGTAAATGTTGTCTATGATATGATAACTTATGTGTAAGGCCAATCATAAGGTTTCATGTAACATAGCATATACCAACGTAGCAATTTTAACATTGATATTAACAATTAAATGTCTATTGTGACTTATACAGGGTAACATTGCAAGGGGGTGCCAAATTTTTGGAGGTGAATGAGACCATTAATATGAACAACTTGTACTATGAGACTATCGTTTAATAAACCAAATTTTTATTTTTATTTAAATAGTAAAAGTTGTTCATCATATTGACGGTGTCATTCACGTCCAATAATTTGGCACCCCCTTGCAAAAACACTCTGTATAAGCTGGTTATTACTTCTTACACACACACACACACACGCACACACACACATCTATGCGCGACTAGGGAGAGAGCCGTATCGATAACTGCCTGAATTCGCCGTTTTTTTGTGTAGCAAATAGAATTACTCTTAAAAAGTCTTCGGATTACATAAAGATATATTTTTGGTAGAGCCTTAGCAAAGAGTATTGTTACACACTTATTTTTATATAATTTATTTCAATTATTACAGAAATGGAGCTGATATCACGGTATCCTTGCGTCGCGTCTGCCCCATACCTCAATTCGGGTACAGAAATGAATATGGACCCTGAAGGAAGAGTGGACAACCCTGATGATCATGACAAGGTGGAATTATCATTTATTCTCTGCCTCGCACACAATATTACTAACTAGCTTTTGCCTGCGACTTCGTCCGCGTGGAATAGTGACTTCTTTCTCCCGTTTTTTACACATTTACCACTATATCTTTGCTCCTATTGGTCGTAGCGTGATATTATATACCCTATAGCCTTCCTCGATAACTGGACTATCCAACACAAAAAGAATTATTCAATTCGAACCAGTAGTTTCGGAGATTAGCGCGTTCAAACAAACAAACAAACAAACTCTTCAGCTTTATAATATTAGTATCGATATTGCCTCGGTGGCGCAGCGATCAGAGGGTCGCATTTTAAAGCGACGGCTGCGCCGGAGGTCCCGGATTCAATTTCCGAGTCGGGCCAAAAATACATACCTGGGTTTTTCTGTTCAGTAATTCTCAGGGAGGCCTGGAGTTTGGAAGTTGGCGGTGTTTCACCCCCGTGCCTCGGAAAGCACGTTAAGCCATTGGTCCTGCGCGTGATCTCTCTCCGGTCGTGTCAGATTGCTGTCCCATCGGGTTATGAGAGTGAAAGGAACAGAGAGTGCACCTGTGTTTTGGGCACACACTTGTGCACTATAATATGTCCCGTATAATATGTGACAGTAGTCGAAATCGGCTAGGGGGGCTATTATTATTTATTCTGTAAGCAAGTGTACACATCAACTATAGTAACTCGTGATTTTTTTGTCTGGACCTTAACAGATATTGACTTTAAATTGTTTAATAATATAAAATGCTCGTGTAAAAAGCAACTGTAAGACGAGGAATCGAAATCCTGTGTCTTATGGCCCATTTACACAAGGCCAGTAGCACTGGCGCCAGCAAATTAGAAACCGTTCTATTCTATTGGACTGGCTTAATCCACTGGCTTGGGCCAGTCCAATGCACTGGCCTGCCTCTATTTTCACGAAGCCAATACTGGCCTGGCTTATTTAACTGGCTCGTCTACTGGCCTCGTGTAAATGGGCCATTACTCTATCCCGGCGCATGCCTTGATGCCTATACAACTCGGCCACCGTCACATTAACAAGCCTGTTGAATATTGCAAGCGCTTTCTTTAACGCGTAGGCTGCGTGACCTCATAGCTCTCACAATAGCTTTTTGTTAACTCTGGTCAATATACGAGTAGCTCTCTATGAAATCCTTTGTTCTTGAATAGTTTTATATTTTCCATGAAAATTACATATAGCATGTCCCATTAACTGTATTTTAAGAGAAAAGTACGGTCTTGGCATTTTTGTAAACATCTCCTTTCAAAGAAAACGTCACAATCTTGTCGTCGTATTTGCGACACATTTCTCTATACGTAGAAGTCACAAACAAAACATCTGCCTTCTACATTACGTTCTTCTCCTTTCTCGCTCTCTCTCGTCTCTGTCATCTGACATCTCTTACGTCTTACGTTCCGTTCTACGTGTATCCTACACTAGCTTTTGCCGGCGACATCGTCCGCGTGGAATAGTGACTTCTTTCTCCCGTTTTTTACACATTTACCACTATATCTTTGCTCCTATTGGTCGTAGCGTGATGTTATATAGCCTATAGCCTTCATCGATAACTGGACTATCCAACACAAAAAGAATTATTCAATTCGAACCAGTAGTTTCGGAGATTAGCGCGTTCAAACAAACAAACAAACTCTTCAGCTTTATAATATTAGTATAGATGTATTTTACGATCAGCATTTAGCGATTGCAATATTTTTTTTAATTGTTTGCAACTGGTCTAGTCTAGACCATGTAGGGAGTAGGTCAAATGATTTTTTTGCCAATTTATGTAATTTTGTTTTCTGTCTTTTCACTTAAGGTTCTAAGATTCATCAACTGCCGAAGTAAAGGGCTGATCGACGGCGAAAATGTTGACAAAGATGGCGGCGTTGACGAATGTAAGTGACTTTAAAACCAAATCTGGGCCCCGATTCTCACACAATCGAACTTTTTTCCATCTAGTTATTCGATAAAGAGTTTCACTGTTTTGTAGAAAAAAACATGTAATAAAAATCGAAAGAAAAGAAGAAAAGGTAGAAATTTAATTGCAAATGCATAGAAATCGTGACCCCGATTAAAAGAGTGGCTTGTTTTAATAATTATTCATTCGGGGAAGAAACCAATCCAATGAACCAAAATCGTAAAAATCTGTTCAGCTGTTCTCAAAAAAAACGTAAATATCCTGTCTTTTTTTAAGAATGATATTTTTTGTTTCAGTCCGAAAAAGATGTTTGTTTAATTCCAAAGGGGAAATGCGATATAATGATTATTATTATGGATATTGAATAAAACAATGATAATTTATGAAGCTCTGATTTATTTTATTTTCGTCTAGCATGATTGGATAGGAATTCAGACGACTCGTTTGGTGAAGTGGTTAGCGCTCCTGGGGCCCTATTTTTGAATCATTCGCTTCAAGATGGCGAGTGATTTTCGTTCGACGTAGTGTCAAAAGTCATAGAAAAAAAATAGTTTTCGAACGAAAATCACTCGCCATATCCAAGCGAGTGATTCAAAAATAGGTCTCCTGGGCCCCTATGAATCATTCGCTTGGATATGGCGAGTGATGTTCGTTCGAAAACGATTTTTTTTCGATGACTTTTTATTTATCTTCGAACGAAAATCACTCGCCATATTGAAGCGAGTGATTCAAAAATAGGGCTCCTGACTAGTGACTAATATGCCGGCGATCGCGGGTTCGAATCCCGGGGCAAATGTTTATGTGATGAGCACGAACATTTGTACCTAAGTCATGGATGTATATATGTATTTAAGAATTTATGGGAGACGCCAAGGTCATTCTGGTTTGTTGTCTGGTATTCGTAGCACAAGGAACAAAATTCCTTAGTACCTATGTCTGGTGTATATTATATATTTTTTAATTAGATAGCCAGACATTTGGCCACGATTACACCTGATGTTAAGTGACAATGTATGTGTTATATGAAATATATTCTTCATATTTTATATTATTTAAATAAAAACTTTTTTGTTTCAGTTAAAAAGAAGTGCATTATGGATTCTAAATCAGAATTAAAATTACAAATCGATTATTCAACGTATGGATATTAAAATTGTCGAATGCCTAATTAAATAAATGCCAAATAACGAATACTTAGATTTAAATAGAGTTTTTGTTCATCCTCTATTTTGGGGCTCCATTTTTGCGACGGTGTTGGTCGGTGACAGAACGGTCGAGTGGGAACTATAGTAGAAATGGTGGGTATTTATTCAATTTATTCCCACCCCGGTTTGAACAGAAAAACTCAGGTACATATTTTTGGCCCGACCCGGGTATCGATCCTGGGACCTCCTGCGCAGCCGTCGCTTTGAAATGCGACCCTCTCACCGCTGCGCCACCGAGGCAGTCACATATTCATCAGGGAAAACTTAAAACTTAGGGAGTTCAACTCCCTAACATCAGTAAGCTCAAGTGGTAATGGACAGGGCACATAGCGCAAAGAACTGATGGTCAGATCAGAGGGGCAGAAAAGTTCTAGATTGTAGACCTTCGACCAAACACGCAGCGTAAGACGTCCACCGACAAGATGGACAGACGACCTTGTAAAGATCGCAGGATCACACTGGATGCAGACCGCTCACAACCGGTCGCTGTGGAAAACCGTGGGGGAGGCCTATGTTCAGCAGTGGACGTCCTTTGGCTTATATTGATGATGATGATGATTACGCATTAAAATGGAATCAGCAAAACCGTTTGTGCGAGCAGGTGGAATGTCAACAGCATACATAGCTAGGGGATGGTACGCTAGCAGACGTCCCCCCCCCCCCCCCCTGATAAAAAGTAGCTGGCAGGACTAGATCGAATGCAGTAAATACCTAGAAAAAACAGTATTCGACTTCTATTTACAAGAAATCCGTCCACGAAATTTGGCACACGTGCCTTAAATTAGATCAACATAATGAAATATTTTCAAATGCCAACAATATCACATACCCACATACAGGAGCCCTATTTTTGAATCACTCAATTCAAGATAACGAGTGATTTTCGTTCGAAGATGACTGAAGAAAAGTCAAAGGAAATTACTCGTTGTCGAACGAAAATCACTCGCCCTTTCGATGCGAGTGATTCAAAAACAGGGCCCCTATTTTTGAATCACTCGCTTGGATATGGCGTGTGATTTTCGTTCGAAAACACATTAAATATCAACGGAAATCACTCAAAATCTAGACGTGAGTACTCACAAAATTGAGCAATGATTTTGCAAATCCTTTTTGTGTACATTACAACTGGTTTTCATGCCAAATTTCGACTTTAAACATTGAATATCACTCGCCATCTTGACACGAGTAATTCAAAAATAGGGCCCCAAGTCGAAATAACCTCTCAAAAAGTCTGCATAAATAAAACAAATGAAACAATCATTCATTGTCATTGTAATTCTTGTCATCAGTTTTGAGAATTTTATAATATTTCCCGTTTATTTTACGGCTCTTCTGCTCAATTATCGCCACCTCTCTGTCGCTGAGTTGGTCTTTATTTTCCTCGCCCATTTCTAGATTGTCACCGTCTTCGTTTGAGACGTGTTCGACTAAATCGTCCTCGGGGTGGTAAGGGTTGTTATAAGCTCTTGATAATCTTTGCATGGAGTCATGATGGCCTGAAGTGAGACATAAGGCATACGGTGCAAATACTGGAACAAAAAAAGACGTGAATTTACAGTGAACACCACACACACACGCGCACACACACACACACACACACACACACACACACACAACAAGTATATAACCATTTTTAAATAATTTAACTATTTAAATACTTCGTACTATAGTCAGCGCGTTGGCAACTGAGTCGCGAGGCCGTAATGACAACAGAGAAAGTCTTATTATTAGACATGTCACTGAGAGGACTAAGTTGAAAACAATCCGACTATAGCCAATGTACGTATGTACTAAGTTTATGGCAATAACTTTTGAGATACAAAAATGATTGTAACACTCCACTTTTTAGAAGAAAATTCCTTAGTTCTAAACCATGACAGTTGGTGTGTGTTGTCTGACGCATATTTATTTATTATAATAACAATGACTTTAAAACTTCATAAATCTGAATGTTCGTCTTTCACGTATGTCTTTAGTAATATTTATAAAAACGATCACTCCCCTCGTCTGGGTATACCCAAAAGATGGCGTGACGACCACGAGACTCATAAGACAAAGACTGGGTAATTAATGCCCTAAATCGTAGAGAGTGGAGAAAGGGGAGGCCTGTGCCCAGCAGTGGGACACCACAGACTCCTAAACGCTCATCGATAGGTCACCGGTCGCGTAAACAAAAGAAAGACAAAAGAATGTTGATAAACACATTCATGAGGGTTAAATAATAATTCAACTTCACAATAGCAGGTTAAGTAATCAGACAGATCTCGGTCAGAATTTAGAAAAGGTACGCGGACGAAGTCACGGGAGTTAGCTAATTAAAGTCTAGCCGTTTATAGAATGCTATTTTGATGGAAATTGTTTAGGAAAGTTGTTATAGTCTGGAATTTTGACTTTCTTTCTATACATTTTGTGTCAAAATAGCATTCTCTGAGCTGCTAAGTTTATAAGCCGTAAAACTTACTACCGATAAGGCTGCATACAGTGAAATACATAATAATTTCACTACATTTTAACTGTTCTCAACAACAACTCTACCTACATGTGATATCGTCATTACAACAAGCAGTGAAGCGGAAAATAATGAAATGGCAATTGATTTTTACTATCATATGTGAGTACCTATTTATTTTATTTCCAGTACATAGTAATAACACAGAAGCTTAATTTCGGACATGCCAGGGGCTAAAACTAAAGTAAATGTCTCCAGTCCAGACAGCAATCATGATAAACGAAAAACACTGTCATTTTAATATTTTTTCGATCTATGTTAAAATTATTCGTTGGTTTGCTTGTTACTTATTTCTAGTTCGTGAAACAGGCTGTATTTATAGTCAGTTTTTCTTCACTAGTCGAATATTTTAAACAATCTTGACATTTCTTTTAGAGAAAATATGCCTTATATGATGAGAAAGAGACATTCGTTTTAGTCTTGGATTTTAGTCCGTGGCATGATATGTCCGGGAAAATCGAGCCCACAAAAATTTGTGCATAGTATCAAGAGGGTCAAATTGCGTGCGAACTAGTAATGGCAATTATTGCTATTTTTCGTTAATTTAATTAGCATGCTAAATTCCATAGCATAGCATGCTAAATGCTATTGCTATCATCAAATGTGAGAAAAAGCGAATTATAATAATTAAATTGCGAAATCGTGAATGCTATGCAAACTATGCAAATGATTATTTTATGAAACAATGTAGTTATTCATATGCTTATGCTAATTACTCCATTACTAGTGCGAACTTCCATAGAAAAGAGAACACGTTTTCCTACCCGTTAACCTTTGTTTACCATAAATCAATAGAGCAATCTTCGATTTATACATTAGAAGAAATCAAAATTCTCAAATTTTTTAAGATATTAAGCATGTTTTTTATCATCATCATCAGCCATAGGACGTCCTTTGTTGAACATAGGCCTCCCCCAATTTTTTTGTAATAAGGGGACATTGATTATAGATTTTTGTATTGAGAGGGGAAAATGCTCTTTCATAGTTTCCAGTATCGGGTAACGCGTATGAATTCGCCGCTAGGGGCGCTTGTGTAGCGTGAGGTCTCCGAAATGTCAAATATCACATAATTTGATTTGACATTTAATTCTGTTACACTGTTTGTGGGTTAGATGTGCGGGTTTATTTCTATTTAGATTTAATGTTTCGAATATTTAGCAAAAATATCCATTTATTATGGCAAATACTAGTTACGGATCAATGAATGAGAGTGTTTTAAAAGAAGGACTAAGAAAATAAATGTTAAATATTTAATACCTTGTGTACTTACTCTTCTTTTCCTAACAAAGCTTGACTGCGGCATGCCCGATGCATTGTTATATTAAGATTTAATGGCAAACTTGATTTTATATCACTCCATCATAACAATTCACACACCATAAAAGCTATAATATTCTGGACCTCACGCGACAATGGCGCTAACTAGTGAGCACGAAAACGGTAGCTCCCATTGACCTCTTTCTCAAAGTTGGTCATACTTAATTTATTGCATCAGTTTCCTCTTATTGCGTAGAAAGACATACTTTACTAACCTACTTACTATAGGTAAACTGCTACATTGAGTCTTCGCCTGCAGGGGCACAGGGGCGCGGGGGGAGACGAGAGCGGGGTGTATGCGCGCCGCCCGCACCTCTCAGGCACCCGCTCTCGTCTCCCCCCGCGCCCCTGTGCCCCGCAGGCGAGGTCTCAATATCGTGGTCTACCTATAGTCGATGACTTTGAAGTAGAGTACTGAACAGTAGAGTAGCGACATACAACCCCGTTATAATAAGAACGGACCTGTCAAACAAGTCATTCCCCCCGCTTCCCCGCTCCCCCGCTCGCGTTCGTTTGTCTCGTGTTCGAAAACAGTTCATTTTTGCACACTTTTCTCACCGCGCAGTGAGTGAGTGACAGGGGTCCATCCTTGCGATAACCACTGGGGACCTATTTTTCAATCACTCGTGTCAATATTACTATTGATTTTCGTTCGAAAACGAGTTATTTTCGTTGACTTTTAATTCATCTTCGAACGAAAATCACTAGCCATCCGGAAGCGAGTGATTCAAAAATAAAGCTCCGAGCCCTATTTTTTAATCTCGCTTCAAGATGACGTGTAGTTAGCTTTTATTATTGTTAAATTTTTGAGTAAAAATTAGTTGAAATCCACTAGGTAGTGATTTTAAAAAATATTATAGATATCCCGATTTTGTAAGTTTTACTTCCGTCTACGTTAACATTTCAGTAGACAGTGAACGCATTTGGACGTGATTACTGACCACCAAAGTGTTAACACGTTCCGGGACACTATTCCAGACACAATAGATGTTTTATTGTTTTCACGCCTGTAGGCGTTCACTGTCCCGGAACGTGTTAAGCGTGAATTTAGTTGTATTTTCATTGATTATCGAACGAAAATTGCTTGTAATATTGACGCGAGTGTTTCAAAAATAGGACTCCTGGTAGTAAGGGGCTTAACCTAGATCTCAGAACTTTTAAGTCACCTATATAAGGTTACCTCGTTTTAAGTGATAATATTTAAAGGGCTAATTTAGCACAATAAATTATTAATTTTTTGTAGAAAACAATTTGGGGTTTTATCAGCTAGTTTTTGAGAAAATTGGAGACTAAGGTAATATTCTTTTTCAGATTTTATTTTTTTATCAATTAAGGTTAAAAGCTTAGAGAAAAAGGAGGTTTAAGCATTGAATTGAGAGAGTTAAAGCCAATGAAGTAGATAACTTTTTAAATTGTCAGAGTTCTGTTTTGAAAAAATAATGTTGTCTTTGCTAAAGAAAGTAATAAAAATGAAATCTTGGTTTTCCAAAAAATAATAAAAGTGTTTTGTTGCTTAGACGTTTACAAAGACACTGTTAAAATATTATCACTAAAAACGATTTGACCTTATATAAGTCCGTGTTTGAACTGACTAGGCTCCGGACGGATGAAGATCTATGGGGAGGTCTACTTTCAGCAGTGGTCGATAATGATGATGATGATAAAAAAAGCCGTAGTGAATTTTTCAGTGGCTCAAATCCGCGTCAACAATCAAACGGCAGTCGGTGCGATGCAGAAAAAGATTTTAAATTACATAAACAAATTAATAGAAGAAGAGTATGGAGAACACACACTCAATAATACAGATAAACCATCCATTCGAGATCGCGATTCGGGGTCAGCGACCGACGATTCGGGATCGGTCGACGAAACAGATGCGAACTCCACTACGACCACAACAACAACAACAACTACAACAACAACAACAACAACAACAACAACCACAACAACGACAACTACCAAACCGCAGACGACAACAAAATGCGATGGAAAGAAAATTATCAACTTCTTACAAATACTGACTGGGGGGCCGCAAATGTTCGCCGGTGCTATCAGGAGTACAAAAAATGTTGCCACTGTGAAGATACAAGAATACGTCAAGAAAAAAGTCTCAGAATATTTAGTTAACAAGTACGATCACGAACTTAAATTTCAGGAGCTCTATTTTTGAATCACTCGCTTGGATGTGGCGTGTGATTTTCGTTCGAAAACGAATAAAAAACCAACGAAAACCACGCGAAATATAGACGTGAGCACTCACAAAATTGAGCAATGATTTTTCAAATCCTTTCTGTGTACATTACAATTTGTTATCATTCAAAAATTTGACTTTAATCAATGAATATTACACGATATCTTGACGCGAGTGATTAAAAAATAGAGCTCCAGACCTATAACAGATTTTTAGAGTGCTCGCAATGCGCAATAGAGTCCAAAATTACATCGCAATAGTTGTAAAACGCCTTTATAAATCCAGCAAGCTGATAATCAGGTCAAATTAATAACCCCAAAATTTATTTTGCATCAACTATACTATTGAAGTTCTATTACTAGCGTTTTGATCTGACCCTATTTTTGAATCACTCGCTTGGATATGGCGAGTGATTTTAGTTCGTAAACGAGTTTTTTTTTCTAAATATGATTTTTAATTCATCTTCGTACGAAAATCTCGCTCGCCATCTTGAAGCGAGTGATTCAAAAATAGGCCCCCAGGTCCACTTTAATGGCATCGCCTTCAAAATTACGGTAATAATCAGTCTTCCAAAAATAATAGGCAGATGTTTGTTTGGTGAGCACAAACATTTGTACCCAATTCATGGATGTTATTATTACTTATTTAAGAATTTATAGGAGACCGTCATTAACGTTGTCTGGTATTCTTAGCACAAGGATGATATTTCCTTCTAAACCAAGACAGTTGGTTTGTTGTCTGCGTATTTATTATTAATAATAATATATATCTATATACTATTATAGTTATACCTACATAAGTACTTCGACATTAGTAGAACATCCATAACTTATGTACAAATGTTCGTGCTCATCACATAAACATTTGCCCCTTGCGGGATTCGAACCCGCGACCGCCGACATAGTAGTCAGGAGATCTAACCACTACACCAAACGTGTCGTCCTACCTAATTGTTCAATAACGTGTATCTATTTCCTATTTCTAGGTTTCCAGCGGCTAGCTATTGGCTAGGCTAGTCAATGTGCTCACTGAAATAATGTCTTTATTAATAATAAACAAGAAAAATAATTGCGGACTTCTATATAAAAAGAAACAATACCTTACTTTGAAAATATCAAGTTGCGACCTCGGTTTTAAAGGTAAATGTCTATAAGGTCTATATTTGGATTACTCGCGTCAATCAATATTCCGAGTGATTTTCGTTCAAATTAAATAAAAGTCAACAAAAATCGCGTTTAATGTATAAGAAATTGGCTTGCAAATATTTCATAAAATTGCTACCTTGTGGATTATAACAGATTTTCATTCGAAAATAGAATTTAGGTAAAACTAAAAAAATCACACTCCATTTTGACGCGAGTGATTCAAAAATAGAGCCCCATGCCCGCAAGTTGCTATTACGCTGAAACCCTGTCAAATTATTAAACTCCAAATCTGCTAAATAAACATCCCAAAAATACAAGCAGTAAGTATTTTTTTGTCGATAAGATAGAGGAACTGAGTAACAAAAAAGATGGCCGCCAGTCGTAGTAGCAATTAGCGGGGCATAAACTTATGCCTAATATTTTTACAGTAGCGGTTTCTTGCGACTTTGCTCGCATATTATGTAAAGTCAGTTTTTCTTCACTACTTAACTAGTCGAATATTGTAAACAATCTTGACATTCGATTTTAGCTAAAATATTCCTTTTAAAACAAGAAACACACAAAACTTACAACATACATAGCTAATTCACCGTTCAACACTCACAGCCGAGTAAAAACTTTTACTTTTTTTACTCGTCCGTGTCAACACTGTGATCTTTTATAAGTAAATAGAAAATAAAATGTGTATAGTTGATTTTTGCTTTTATAGTGTTTAGTCACACAAAGCAACCGTGACTTTGTGACAGACGACGAATCGAAACCCGTGTCTCAATTACGCTATCCGCCTATACCACACTGACCGTCACATTAACAAGCCTGTTGAATTTTGCAAACGCTTTCTATTAAATTTTATTTGCTGATATTATTTTAAAAGTTACAATAAGATTGTTTACAATGTTGGACTAGCAAAGATGAATGGAGTTTCGACAAAAAATAAACTATTTACGGCCAAAATTTAATATAGCTGGAAATAAAGAAGAAATAAAACGTTTACTAAGCAAATAATACAAAAAACAACCTGTGGCTGATTATGATGATTTTATCTTGGGGGCCGTCCATTAATCACGTGAGGTCGTTTTTCTCATTTTTTGACCCCCCCTCCCCCCTGATGATATTTGGTGAGGTTTGGGACCCCTCCCCCCCCCTTCCCCTGGATCACGTGTATTTTTTTGGAAGTCTATGTAAAGGCAATTTTTGACTGGAAAAAAATATTTAACAAATGGCGTTTTGATTCGAAAAACATTTATATGTATTTGCAATAAAATTAATGACTAATTGCGTTTCGTGGACAGTATACTACAAATCCTTCAAATTTTCGCGCCGTTCAAAATTTCGGTTCAGAAATAGCGCTTTTTGACAAAAAATAAATAAAATTAATACACGTGATGTCTAACGAGACCCCCCCTCCCCCCTCGTGATGTTTCGTGATGTTTTACGTACCCCCTCCCCCCCCCCCCCCTTTTGAGCCTCACGTGATTAATGGACGGCCCCTTGTCTATATTTTTTATTATTATTGGGTTTGTGCCCTTTATTATAGCTAGCTTGACCACGATTGATCTATTGTGAGTGGCAGCGCTTGTGCATAACCCTCACGAATGTGTTTATCAACATTCGTTTGTTTACCGCTTTTAACATTGCCTGGGCCCCTATTTTTGAATCACTCGCTTGGATATGGCGAGTGATTTTCGTTTGAAAACGATTTTTTATCCATGACTTTTGACACTACGTCGAACGAAAATCACCCGCCATCTTGAAGCGAATGATTCAAAAATAGGGCCCCTGAGCGTTAAATGCTTAGTCCGTTGAATCTATAAATTGCCAGATTTAGTTCTTGTTTAAACCTCAGTGAAACATTTCGACTTCTTAATGTATTTTTTGGCCCACTTGTGCTAGTAATCTGGATTTAATCATCATTCTGTCTCATCATCAGTTTATTTTATGTTAAACAGAATGTTATATATAATTTAGCCGCCTAGAGAATGCTATTTTGATATTTAAATATTTCCAAAAAAACCTGGGGCTAAAGGTTCTTAAAAGATGAAATAAGAAATCAAAAATCGCACACGAGCGGGACTCGAACCAGCATCTTAGCGTAACTAACCGGGCCAACTGCTCTTCCAATTGAGCTACCGTGCTGTCGGTCCGACTGCACGAAATTCTTGGTCTCTTATGATATTTATTTCATCTTTTAAGAATAATATGACACTGTGAGTGTTAAAAAACATTATGGTTATTTCCCCCTGCACCGTACCATACTATAACCGTGCTAGGACACAAAAAAAAACTATACGCTCTACCTTGCCCACTGAACGGATTGACGGCGTTCTGTATCACTGTTATATGGAGCAAAAGCGTTAGCGAGCTAGAACTTACTTATTTTGCCGGTACACGCTCTATGCATGGCACGCGACGGCGTTGGTCGGTGACGGAACGATCTAGTGGAAAATGTGTCATAGTTTTCGATACAAATAATATTTTTTGCCTAATACGTTCCTAATACGGTCAAGGTATGCTAGTGTAGTGAGCAAAAACTCTTTAAGCTAATCCTAAAGTATATTCAATAATCCCGTAGAAAGATTTGACGTTTACAGTGTTACTACTTTTTGACGAAAAATAAATAGTGGTGTGACTAGAAGAATGAACTTCATCAATGTCATTCATTCACTCAAAAATTCTTATTACGTCTCAAATTAAATAACATTCTTATTATTTTATTTACCTATAAGCTATCTTTTAGGCTAGTTTCGTTAAGTCGGTATAAAAATATTAGCATAGTTGGAAGAAAAAGTAGCCGGATGAAAAACTGAAACCGGGTACAATTTCAAACCGGTTTCAGTTATTGCCCCTTAAAAAAGTTAAGGTTTCTGTCAAAAGTTTCTACGGGATTATTGATTAGACTTTAACATGCACAAGTTCGTACGAATATTTTCTAACAATAATTTATTTTTCAGTGATTCAATCCAACCTTCTCAATCAAAAACAAATCGAAACAAGTCCCGAGTTAAATTTCATGAAGAAACTGCTGAATAAAGTGTTAAGAGAAACACATGGGACCGCGAACGTTAATTTCAAATCAGATGACAATTTAAACGTGGCCGCCATATTGAAAATACTGTCATCGTCTAAATTAGTCGATGAATTGGCTGATATTTTAATTGCTAAAGTCATGAGAAGAGTATCAACCAAAGCGTTTTTAGAAGACGATACCTCAAGCGATATCGAATCCATCGAAGAAATAGAAGTCATGCTTTAGAAAAAAGATCAATGAATATAGTTCGAAACAAAAAAAATACATCATAATCCCATAAGTGTTTTATTTCAATAGTAGGTTACATTTGGCAAATACAACATCATAATTATTTAAAAATATGCAATTAAAACTATCCATTAAAAACTAAGGGAGCTACTCAAAGTAAAAAGTCCGCAAATTAATGGCCTCGCCTGCGTGGCACACAGGGGCGCGGGGGGAGACGAGAGCGCGATGCGTCAGGGGCGCGGGCGGGTGAAAATATCGACTCTACATAAAAAAAATTACGGGTCACGTACTCACGTAACCGATTTAGTATAAGACTTCAAGTACTTTTTGGCGTTTTTTGACCTATATTTCTGCGAGAAAGTTGATTAATTATTGATTCCGCGTAGCTCCCTTCATTACTAACGATTAGTTGGAACATCTTGTATTTGTAATAACAATACCTATTTCTAGAATCTATGGAAAAACTTGCTTAAATTTTGGAAATAACTATTCTCGTTGACTTTACTCGTGTTATGAAATATTAATTTTATCCTCACATACAAAATATTTGCTAAAATGCTAAAAAACATAGACAAGTTGGTACGGAACCCTTTTTTTATTATGTAACTTTCTATTTAATATAATTATACGCTACCTGTATTTCCAAAATTTATGCAAACACCTCGACTTTAATCAGTCTTCTTTACGAAACAATTGAAAATAAAAATAAATGCAATTGTGAAAAAAAAACTAAAAAATGTCAACTCCGAGTAAATGTAACTCTTATCACTATTATGAAGTTAAGTATAATCATATTAATAAAGTTATTTGACAAGTAGTAAACGATGCGAAAAATATAGAGAAATGACATTATAAAAAAACTTAACTAAACAAAAAAAATTAAAGTATAGTAAATTGAGACCTCGCACAGGGCAGGGGCCCGGCGCGCCGCCCGCACCCCTTACAGTCCCCGCTCTCGTCTTTCCCCCGCATTCCTGTACCCCGCAAGCGAAGTCTCAATGAAGCGGTTTACCATAGAATTAGGTAATTATATCAACTTAAAAAGTTATTATTCAAGCCCTTTAAACAAGTGGTAAACTATTCGAGAAGTATACATAGAGAAATCACATTTGGATAAACAGTAGGTACGCGGCCAGCTATTGAATCGCAACTGCTTCACAGTAGCTATGCGGCCAGCTACTGAATTGTGACCGCATCACAGTAGCTATTCGGCCAGCTACTGAATTGTGACCGCATCACAGTAGCTATGCGGCCAGCTACTGAATTGTGATTGCATCACAGTAGCTATGCGGCCAGCTACAGAATCGCGACTGCATCACAGTAGCTATGCGGGCAGCTACTGAATCGCAACTGCATCACAGTAGCTATGCGGCTAGCTACTGAATCGAGACTGCACATAGTAGCTATGCGGCCAGCTACTGAATCGAGACTGCATCATAGTAGCTATGCGGCCAGCTACTGAATCGCGACTGCATCACAGTAGCTATGCGGACAGCTACTGAATCGCAACTGCATCACAGTAGCTATGCGGGCAGCTACTGAATCGCAACTGCATCACAGTAGCTATGCGGGCAGCTACCGAATCGCAACTGCATCACAGTAGCTATGCGGGCAGCTACTGAATCGCAACTGCATCACAGTAGCTATGCGACCAGCTACTGAATCGCGATTGAATCGCTGTTTTCAGTAGTTATGTGCTGTAGTTACGTGTGTTAAAAGTTAATGTATTACGACAGCATCGATACTGAATCGCGTTTGTATCGCTATAAAAAGTCGCATTAAGAAAGGGTTCTAACTCCTCTTAACCTACCCAACCTCTCTCTCGTCGTTTTCATAGATTCAAACCTATGATGTATGAAAAAATCTATTGGCATACGGCACACCCACCACCCGCAGACTTAATATTGAAATCGTATAACAGTTTTTCAAACAAATGTGCCAAAGAACGCGTATGTTTCAAAATATTTTCTCCTCTAACATTCTCTAAACAAATACGACAATAATATTTGTTATTTTTGTTAGTCAACGGTACAATTTTATGATTTGTGAGAACCAAAGCATACTTCATAAAGTGGGAGGCAAGCTCGAAGTGTTTGTGAAATTCTTCGACTGTTACATTTTGATCACAAATGTTGCATCTAACAGTGATTCTATTTTCGTGAAAACCGTCACTGTGAGAGTGTTGTATTTTACGTGTATTTGTGTTAATAAGATTTTTCGCTTTTCTATAGAAGTTATCTTCGTGTTCTTGGATCGATTTCAATCTCCGACCATATTTGCTTAAGGCTTCTATATGGTCTTTAGATTCAATATGATCTACCTCATCACACCGCATAACATTTAATTCACACGCCTCGCAAAAGAATCCGTTTTTAGTTGTTTTAATTTTATTATCAAACAACAATATATAAAAGTTTTGAATGTGATCTTTTCCGTTGATGTGTTTAGATATTTCTTGTTCAGAATCCGCGATAATTTTGAAATGGGAACCACGATTGCAGATCCTACATTTAGCTGCGATCACTTTAGTCGTATGATCTTGATAGAATAGGGCAGTTTGTGGGGCTGACTTCGATGGAATAGGCATTAATATGTTTTCGTCTGCGCGTGATTCATTTGCTAGCATCATGTGCCTACGACCAGACAAGTGACTGTCTTTCCATTTAGCCAACACGTAAATCCTGCACGAATCACAAAAACTCTTGCCAGCAGTCAGCTGGGCCAACGCTTTCTCGTGTGTTTTAGTTTCAATATGTTCTAAGAGTTGAGTCGGATTTAAATTAATTTTGCAGGCGTTACAGAAGAAGTATTCATTACAAACAGGTATCAGTAAGTTCCAATTGCGCAGTGATAATAAATTTGCCAGATGCTGATTGCAGTTAATATGACTCGCTACACTATTTTCATGAAGGTTGATTTTACAAATTCTGCAAACAGTTTTCACATGGTGATTTCCAACTGAGCGAGATGATTCAGGGATTTTTAGTACAGATTTGTTGGTTGCTATGTTTTCTCTATTTAACTGTTCAATTTGATTTTTCATAAGCCTGATAATGTTTTTCTTGTGTCTTTTAGAGTTTACATGAGACTCAAATACCTGGGTATCTATGTAGTTATTGCAGGGTTCACAGTAAGATTTACCATCTCTCTTTCTGCGTGAAATAGGCTTAGGATCGAATTTATAACTAATTGCTTCCTCCAAAGCCTTTGAATGTGAGTCAATAAGTTTATGTAGGTTGACATCCAAAAATGTCTCATTGCATAGAACGCAATGCATGATCGAATTGTAATTGTTGATCTGCAATCAATGAAAAGAAAATTTGTTTTGCATTTAATGCATTTACAATAAAGATGTTGTATATGTCACCGTAACATTGTAAAAACCGAGCGATTATAACTGCGCAGTGACAGGTTCATTCATAATAAGGTTATAACAAAAAACCTTCTGCATTCCACATTCAAATTCAAATCAAACGTTCATCTCCGTTCTTCGTTACGTTGCGCGTCAGTCACTCTTGCGTTCCGTTTTACATATACAGGGTGTAACAAAAGGCTTAACGAAACCTTGCATTCAATTTGATGTACTCAAACCAAATCGTATGTAACAAAAATAATCGCTAGGAAACGACTTTTATTTTTAGGCATTAAATATATCATTTATTTATTAGCCGCAATGTATACGCGCGCGGAACGCTCAGACATAGCAACGCGCGCGCATACAATGGACGCGTTTATTTGTGTGCGTGCGAGCGCTAGCTGTGTGCGTGAAGATACATTACGTAGTGCACAGCTTATGGTCTGTTTACGAAAAAGGTAATGAAAACTTTGAACATGTTTCTTAGAGAAAAACACTTGTTAGTACTAAAAGAAGATTTATACATTAAAAATCTAGAAAAAAAAAACACTTTGACTGTCAACATCTCAGTTACGCGTCATTCCCAGGTATGGTTTCTACGAGAAAAATGATCGTATTAATAATGGGGGGAATACGTGGTTTTTGGCTTCGTTAAGCCTTTTGTTACACCTGTATATCTCACAGCTAAATGCGGTCTAACTCACCTGTCTCAAGCAATGCTTGTCCTGAAGGGGTCGTATAACATTGGCTATATGATCAGTATCGTAGACGTGGTCAGTAGGATGACCATCGACCACCATCATGCACACTTCGCATTGCAAAACACCATCTTTAAAACAGAAACCATTAAAGTTGTTCGCTCTCACAACTATTTTGCTATTATCGCAAGACTGAATACAAATATTATCTTCATCGATCATTGTCAGTCGCATACAAATATTACCGGAATCAACTTCATTTAATTTCGTTATGAAATACAAATATGCTTGCAAATCAGTTGCACTAAGAACACTGGTCTTGTCTTCTGGTGCAAATTCTGGTTCTGGTGGTGCTTTCTGGTTCTCATCAACGTAATATTCTTGAGAAACAACCATCATAATGTAATCAACTTCTAACCAATCATCATGGTCATCAAAAAACAAATTTTCATCATCATCACGTATTATATTTAGTTTCTGTTTAAATTTTTTATCTAGTTTTAAATCATTTTGATCACCAACTGACTGGTTCGGTGTTTTAATTTCTGTATTAGTGCTGTTAATATCATTTTCTTTATCTAGTTCATCACTTTCATTGCGTAAGTGTGTTTTATTAGTAATCAAATCTTTTCTTTCAACGATTAAGTTTTTATTAACATTATTTTCAGGAATGGACTGAGCCGAATCAATTAGTACAGTAGCTCCTTCATTTAAATTGATTTCTTGTTTAGACACATGATTTTCGTTGGAAATTTTCGAATATGTATCATTTGTGTATCCAGTCAATAAATTGCTAGCAGGTAATGTATGTGACGAAGACGGTTTTGCGTCATATTTATCGACGATTTTTTCGTCATCATTGTTCAAACTTTCTTGGGATTCAGTCACATTTTTCTCTCGGACTTCGGTGTCTTTTGCACAATAGGTATTCAAATCCATATTATTAAGATTAATTTGTTTTTCGTCTTGCAAATCAGTGCTTTCGAAATTGCCTTTGTTGATGTACAAATTTAACAACTCATTCATACGACAATCGCGTAGCACAATTTTTTTGTGGACACTAGATGTTTCATGTAGTATTTTATTTTTGTTTTTTATTATAGCACAACAGGCGTCACAAAAATAGGTGCTTGGGTCATTTTTAATGGTCCCATTTTCGTCATCTATAGATAAATGATCCTGTAGTCGTCGTAGTGCTTCTACACAAATTTTACGGCATGTCTTGTGTTTGGCGCTAATGTTGTGTTCTTTCATGTATTCAGTCGGTACGTGTATATCACATATCGCACACTTGTATATTGGACAACCAATGGGGTTACCTGAAAAGATGTTTTTTCCTGAAATTAATTAATTAAGCGCAGCTTAGGACGTCCACCGACAAGATGGACAGACGACCTTGTAAAGATCGCAGGATCGCACTGGATGCAGGCCGCTCACAACCGGTCGTTGTGGAAAGCCGTGGGGAAGGCCTATGTTCAGCAGTGGACGTCCTTTGGCTGATAATTATGATGAAATTAATTTAGAAAAATAATAATGGGCACAATATCAGAGAAATGATCTCGGGCTGAGTATGTTAAACTCACTCTTAAGAATGTTTTTTTTAATTGCAATGTTTTTTTGCTTGGAAATTTGATAATATTTGCTGGAACCATGTCAAATTAATAACCCAAAAAATATATTTTGGAAGTAAAAAGAATCATCTCAAATATCTAATCTATACTAATATCATTAAACTGAAGAGTTTGTTTATTTATTTGAACGCGCTAATCTCAGGAACTACTGGACCGATTAGATAAAAAAAAACTTTTTTGTGTTGGCTTCTTTATCGAGGACGGCTTTAGGCTATAAAACATCACTCGACATCAACAGACCTCACCTGCGGGGCGGCGGAGGGAGGCGAGAGGGGTGCGGGAGGCGCGGATACACCCGCCCGCGCCCGTCAAGCACCGCGCCCTCGCCTCCCCCCGCGCCCCTGTGCTCTGTAGGCGAGATACCTATAGATGGGAACGGAGCATTGGAATTAAAGGTTTGATTGAAAGCAAAACACTTTTTACGTCAACGAGTTTTATTCTTCTTAAAAGCACAGCATTAGCCTTGAAAACATTATTTTTCAAAAATATATCTTACCTAAATATTCTTAATTATTGACTATAAAAAATACCCAAAATACAATATGGAACAATATTTGAAAAAGTCACATTTGGTAAACAACACTTAAATCTATGCAAAAACTAATTAATAATTTGTGTTATTTTTCTCGTTATGTTATGATATGTTTTTTTCAATGGGGGCTATCGTTTTTGTCTCGCCAGTAGCCTGTAACATTAACGTATTCGTAACGTAAGCGTAGCGAGTTTAGGTACACGATTACGATAGCTAACTATCGTCACTCACGATTCTACACGCCAAAGAAAGTTTCGGTCTCGCAAAGCTAGTACATATAAACATTATAGGATACGTTTACCGCACGATTACATTACAATGCGTCAGGCATTCGAATCAAATCAAATCAAATTCGTGTCAAAAGGCATTCGTGTTGCCAAGTTTGTTTTTTGTCCGATAGAGGCGCTCTCACGATTCTCATACAATTGTTTACGTTAGCGATACGAATACTTTTACGCAAATTATTCGTTACCTTACAGATGGCGCCACTAGAGTGAGGCCAAGAAGTATATATATAAAGGTACTTATTTAATTGTTATGTGTGACAGTAAGAAAACCAGTTCGCCATTAAATCTTACTATACAATACATTGGACATGCCACCAGTCCCATTATATTTCGGAAAAGAGGAATAAGTACACAAGTTTTTTTTAATGATTTACCCTTTTTTAGTTCAGCCTTTATAGCACTGTATAACGTGTATTTGCGGTATTAATTTTACTTATTGCTATTTAAATAAAAATAAATCCGCGTATATAATCAGAAGCAAGTAGAAGCAGTGACATTAAAAATTTTGGAGACTTCACGCTACACAAGCGCCCCTAGCGACGAATTCAAACTCCAAAGCCGCATCAAAGGTGAATTTATCCATCAATACTAAACACATTAATTTATTATTACGCTATTGACTTTAAAAGTGTAGGTGCGAGCATTATTATCACAAATAAGAAATAACCACTGATGTGTGGAGAATCAACATAAAAAAACACTATACAGGGTGTTGTTTTGGTCAGCGACGAGCGATTCAGGGACGATAATATGAGTTACGCTTATTCTAAAAAAAATATTTTCTATAAATGATATGCAAGTTTTATAAGAGAAAACCTGTTCACAACCTTCTAAAAAAATTCAAAATGAATGGGGAAACTCGAATCTACGAAATAGTACGCTGTAGCTAGTAAGCTATATCGTAATGAAAAATTTATTTTGTGTTTTTTCCATTTTTTTTTTGGCATTAGTATGGTTTGTACTACCACTCCTGAGTCGCTCGTCGCTGACCAAAACAACACCCTGTATAATACAAGGGCGGTTGTTTCAAACCGCTGTTTTCAAAAAATCAACTTAAAATATTAACATGAGGAAAACATAAAAAAGGCTTACTTACAGGTATAATCCGTCTTTTTTTTGCTAGTCGAATATTCAAAACATTTTTTTTTACTACCTTAAAATAATACTGTGAATAAAATTGATAAACTATTTGATTTATCAAGATCATTAATATCTCAGTATTCAACGATGATTTACTTTGTCGGTTGTGAGTTGTGTTTATAATGAATCATTTCGTTAAAAAGGAATGTAAATTTTGTTTACAATATTCGACAAGCAAAAAAAAGCGGACTTTAAATCAACAAACAAAAAAACAAGAAATCAAATCAACAACACAATTTCATTCCCTTTTACAATCACCCTACGCCTCTAGCCTTGGTAAACAATATTTTTAAGATGTAGAAGAATATGGCACAGTACATTAAACATAATACACATTGTAAGCTCCGCAAGTTGCTAATGCGCTATACTTGTCAAAATAATAACTTCTAAATTTATTTATCAATGAAAAAGTAACCTTCAAAAAATATAACTAGAAATATTTTTCCCTTACTGATTTAGTAGTGTCAATAATACAGTTCAAGTGTAATACAAAACAAGAGAAATAAATAAGTACGTAAAAAAAGGCGCTTTTGCCATTTGAGGGGCTCAAAATGCTATTAATACAGTGTTAACTTTTTTATTAAAATTGCCGCTCTATTCTTGTGCCACCTTTCATTAGTCAGTAGTGATAGGAATAGTCGTAAACTCAAAGTAAAAAAAGACCAATCACTTATTCCAAATAATATTTATTTTTAATGTACGTAAGTGATGTCGTATCAGAAAAAATATTATTGCAAGGAAGTCTCCGATTCTTGTCTCTGTTCTTCGAAGTTTAGGCAAATAAGCCTATCTATTCCTATCACTGTTAGTCACACCATCAACCATCAATACTTTACCAGAAGTTCCTTAAAATTATAAGAGATGGCGCTGCGTTTACCCTGCCTCGCGCTATTAATAAATTGCTGTCAGTCTTAGAGATTTTTTGGTGAGGTATTGATGGTTGTTACATACAAGTGAAGTTTTGACTAAACAATTATACAATTTGTGTGGACTGTCAAAAATAGTGTCCCAAACATATAAGAAAGTTTCTAAAAAAGCAAGCTATGCAAATGCAGATTTTTTTCTAACTTATTGTAGTTTGAGCAATCCAAATTTTAATACAATTGACAAAACAGTATATTTTCTACATATTTGGCACGCTCTTTTTATTTTATCTTGTTATATACGACCGTTTATTAGGTGGTGGCGCTCACTTTATTGGCTCGATGCTTAGCACCTCTAACGTGAAGACTGACTCCTGAAATCGGAACAGTCACCTTACACAAACTACACACCATTTCACGACCACTATCAGTTCTGGTCATAAGAACTTTCTCCTCGTCTTCAAACGTCAGATTTTTCAACTTCGCCATATGGGAACTGCCCCTATCATGTATCGCTATATTTTTCGGGTTATTAGGCACATTTACTTGGCAGACCGCACAACGATATCCAGTTTTAGACTGACTTTGCACACTAGTCTGACTAGCAGATGACAAAACCGCTTGTTTTTCAAACAAATGCGTCGGAGACCGGATATGCTTCAACTCTTCCTTGTCTTTGACTTCTACTGAACATATCTGGCATAAAAACTTGTCGTTAACTTTCTGTATTTTGTTTTCACGAAGAACAGTCTCATACTTTGAAATGTGCGCGGGAGATTGTGAATGCTTTGTAGAATCTGTAGCATTGATATTGATGTCACAAATTTTGCATTTCAAGAAATCAGAAGCGTCTGTAGATTCGAAATGATAACGTGAACCAAGACATGCAATCTCCTTTTTTATCGCACTAACGATTGCGTCGCTGATCTTGTGATCGAACGTTTCTTTGTGCTCTTGAATAGTTGCAGGAGTGTTTAGCACGTCAACATCGCAAGCATCGCAATGGTAGAGCACAATTTGCGGATTGTTAGACGATTGCGGTTTCAAAACTTCCGCCAAAGAGTTTTTGTGAGCTGTGTCTTGAATATGCTCAATTATATTGAAAGGTACTGCAATTTTGCAGACGTCACAAAAGTACCGGTCATTTACAATTTTAAATTTGTTTTCATCCAGCAGCGCGTTGAATTTCGTTCTGTGAGCCTTGCCGTTGGTATGTTCAGTGATCAAATCTGGTCTTGAGGGGATCTTTACGTCGCAGACTCTGCACATTTTTTGATATGACACTAAATTGTTGTTATTATTAGACTCAACAGTTGATGTCGACGGATTTTGGACTTGGTTATTTGTCTCTTTTGTTGCATTGTGTTTTGCACTTGTCAAATGACTGGTCCAATTTGAATTTAAAACAAAGACCTTACATAAATCACAGTAAGTCTTGTCTATTTGTGACAATGTTAATTTGTGTGATTTGCTTTGAATGTGATCAAGCTCTGCGGTTACATTAATAGTAACTTTGCAAGCTTCGCACGATAATTTATTATTAATTAATTTTATTTTGTTATTATTCAACAAGAGGTTATAATTTGATTTGTGTACCCGTCCATTTGTATGTTCTTTTATATTATCAGGATTGTTTGGTACTTTGACCGCACATATCATGCAAACTGCACCATTTTCAGTATAAACGATCTGGTAATTACTGTTCGTTTCGCTAGTCACCGTCGAAGTTGTGGACACTGCAGCGTTATTCTTTTTTGTATTCGTTTTATTCAAATGGAACTCGTGGTATGCTCCTGTGATGTGACTAGACATATTTTCAACGTAAATTTTGCATGTTTTACAATAGTTTTTCATTGTTAATCCAACGGAGGTGTCCACTTTTGCTACGACTAATGACGCTTGATGTGTTTTACCGTAAACGTGCGATGGAAAATTGTTTTTGCCAATGTACAAATGGCATGCCTCGCAGTAAATTTTGTCGTTATCTTTATTAATTTTGTCTGTATTCGCATGTTGATTCAAATGCTTCGCAAAAGTGGATATCAACACATAACTGTTACATTCGTTGCAGTAGGTTTTATCTGTACTAGTGCTGGCTACATTTTCGGTTGTTTTTTTCGTATCCTTTGTAAAGAATAATGATAGATTTTGCTTGTGAAGTTTTCCGTTGGTATGGCTGTTGAAATTGTGGCTGTCAATGTAGAGATCGCATGGTTCGCAGTAAGTTTTAGCTGCTTTTTTAGGGTCTACAGGTTTTGATGGGATCGTACGTTCAATGGATTCGTTTAGAGATTTTATATGTGAATCGGAATTCTTGTGGATGTCGAAATTACAGAACGTGTCGTTGCAATGGATGCAGTGTTTGAAGGGGTCATTGATCTGCAACAAAATAAAATAAAAGAGATGTGATGTTTTTCCTAAGGCCCATTCAAATTATACGAGCGAATGCTCATTCTATCCCCACTTCATTAAATTCTTCTACTCAGAGCATTCGTTCGTTGTTCTATTACGTTCTATAGAATATTCTAAGAACGCTCGCTCGATATTTTGGTGTAAAACGCTAAAATCGAGCTTTCGCTTAGAACAAAAGAACAAGAAAGAGTGTTCTTGTTCTAGTTCTTTGTTCTTTTGGTCTAAACCCACTTTTACACAATTAGGTGCTCTGTATCAGTTTGTGTTCGTAAGGACAACTATAAAGGTGAGTTTACACCAAACGAACAAAGAACCGAACTAAAACAGAATATTCTTTCTTGTTATTTTGTTCTAAACGGAAGCTCGATTTCAGCGTTTTACACCAAAATATCGAACGTAACTAAAAAATCGTATAGACAGAACCAAAATAACTAATACTAATCGCCAGCTCCGCGTACGTTTCCGTTATTCGCTGTTTGCGAAGTACAGTGCGACATGGATCTTCTGGCCAACGGTGACAGTCGGAACTAACGCTGTCAAATTCAAAATGCGATTGTCAGATCGAGTGTAGCGAAATCTCCCCAATCTTACAAGAGATTTTCCCTTTTGTTTTATTTTCGTACGTGTTCTGTGTAAACTATTTATACGATTGTTTTTAAATACCGTACAGCTACTAAACTCCTTAAATAAAGTATTAATTTTCAATGGTTTTTATTGTTAATACAATCGTTTTGCGTCTAAAATCGGTGGAACACACATGGAATGCATCTTATTGTAGAAAATGCCTTCAACGACATTTCCATCCAAGAAATCTTTTCTTTGACTTTGCCATGGATGGGTAAAAAGACCCTAATAAAGACTCTCTTAATCAAGGGAGATTTTCTTGCTCTGGCTACCTTATTGCATGCTAGCGCCACCCTGTCAATGTCATCTATTGGCCAGAAGATCCTTGTCGCACTGTAGGTGGTGGGGAAACCCGAATCTATGTCAGCGCTCGCAGTGACCAATAAAAAACAACGTTGGCGGACATCTGTATTCATTTCTCTAGGAATTTCAGTACAAAATTTAAGGGCTTCAAGTCTTAGAGCTCTAACACTTACCTCTCTATAACAATGCCTATCTTCTAGCGGAGTTCTCACATATTTCATATGCTGAACATTATAAATGTGGACCGTTGCATCTTCATTCACTCTAGCCATACAAACTCTGCACTCCAGTTTTCCATCATTAACGTAGAAACCGTTGAAATTATCTGCTCTCACTGTTACTATGCTACCGTCTTTTGTAACTATTCTTATGTAATCTTCATTTATTAAATAGATCTGATCACTATTTACAGTTTTCAAGTATTTTTCCAAATCCGATTCGTTTAGTATGCTCTTTTTTGCGCTGTATTTTTTTGTATCAACATCAAATTCGTTGGAATTAACCAACATTATGTAATCAACTGTTGAATTATCAAGTTTATCAGTTTTATTTTGGTCAACAGGACAGTTTTCATCAGAATTTGTATGCTGATCTTCTTTATTATTTTGGTCTTTTTCATGCTTATTAGAAGAATTTTCTTCGTCGTTTGAATTGTTTTTAGCGTCTGTTTCACATTGTTTCTTAACAGTGTTATTAAGCTCGTCTAATGAGTGATATTCTTCATCAATTGAATCAGTTTCGTTGTCAATATCATCTTTTGAACTATTTTGATTACTGATAGTCTCATTTGTAGTATTCACGAGGTTATCAAGTTCATCACTGGATAGATTTAATTCTTGAAACATATTCGGGAAGTTTTTGTAAGCTTCTTCTATGTTTTTGACTTTCACTGTGTCATGTAACTCATGTTCTTCATTAGTTGTACCTATGTTTTGTTCAGGATATGACTCAATGCTCAGATTAAGGATGTCACTTTTAGAAGTATCTGAATTTTGAGCTTCAATAGGTGGAAAATTTTTCAAATCGAGTTTTTGCTTTTTATCAGGTCTTTTTCGCTTTTTCTTTGCCTTCTGTTGTACTGGCAATATTATTGTATTACCGTTTTCATCATTAGAAGAATCATTAGAATCACCAACCGGATCAAGGTCATATGCAGCTTTATTTTTGTAATAAACTGTTGGATCTTTACTTTTAGTTTCACCATCTTCTTGGGGTTTAGTGATATTACGGTTTATTTCAAACAATTTATTTGATTTCATGTATTGAATATCAGGACTGTCTAAATAGCTTTTATCAAGGTATATATTGAGAAAATCATTTAAGCAACAGTCATGTAGCAAAGATTTTTGGTGGAAAGTTGACGTTTCGTGATCGATTTTGTCTTTATTTTTAACGACCACATTGCAAGAGTCGCAGAAGTAAGTATTCGGTGTATTCACAGTACAGACAATTTCATCAGCGGTTAAGATATGACTGTGTATTCTTAGTAGTACTGCTTCAACAATTTTAAGACATGTTCTATGTTTAGCACTATTGTTGTGTTCTTTTCTATATAAAGATGGTATATCCGCATCACAGATTACACATTTGTACGTTGGACATCCTGTGTTGATATCTGAAATTATTATGTCATGTTATTTTATACTACCGGCTTAATACGATTTTGATAAAAAAAAAACAAATTTTATTTTTGTTTGGTCAGTGAAATAAAAGATACAGTACAGTCATTATTATAACATGATATTAATTACAGTGATAATAATTATTAATAACCAACTTATTTGATTTAAAAAAAAGGACAGGACTTGCCGTCAATATTATTGCATTCCTTTGTGCAAGTAGTGTAAGTAAAATTTATGTTGTAGGTCAAATAAGTCCACATATCTGTCAGAAATAATAGGCACTGCACATACTACATATACCGCCTGCAACTTATCGACTTAATATCATGTCTTATGAGGATTGTGTAAACGTGAGCATCCATAAAAAAGTATAACGTTTTCACCTCTTAATTAAAAGTTGTCCTATTTTGATTTTCTTTTAGTATGTTTGAGATAATTTGAAAAACTTTTAATATGTTTAAGTAAGAATGTCATCCAGTATTAATCAATCAAGCGTTAATTTAAAAAAAAAAATAAGACTAAGTTTAGGATGTATGAAAATGACCAGTTGATAAAAAACAATTATTTTTTCCTTATATTCTAGCTAAATTAAGCTCATACTTTTTTTACACCCTGTATACATGTAAGTTACACCACTAATAACTCGAGAATGTGGTGCAGGGCAGGGTTGGGGGGGGGGGGGGGGGGGGGGAAACGAAGTTTCTGGGACTGCTAAGCTAGTAGACATAAAATAAGGAGACCGAGTATGTATACTGTAATAGAATCGAAGTGTGACCATTGCATTGATATACATGTGGATGGTTTATAATATAAAGCCTGTCAGTGCAGTGGGTGAATAGTTTTTATTCAAAAATACCTTCACTCGGTCGGTAGTAAAAGAGTTTTTAATACATCCATGGCAAAAAGCCAAGAGTAGTTGAACACAGTAAATGCAAAAAAACTCATTGATCTTGCTCCCAACACAAAATACATTTTCAGAATTAATTTCAGTCCAAGAACATTCTCAATTTAAAAAGAAATCTATACTAATATTATAAAGCTGAAGAGTTTGTTTGTTTGTTTGAACGCGCTAATCTCCGAAACTACTGGTTCGAATTGAATAATTCTTTTTGTGTTGGATAGTCCAGTTATCGAGGAAGGCTATAGTCTATATAACATTAAGCTACGACCAATAGGAGCAAAGATATAGTGGTAAATGTGTAAAAAACGGGAGAAAGAAGACACTATTCCACGCGGACGAAGTTGCGAGCAAAAGCTAGTATAATTTATAATGGCTTTGAAATCCAAAATCTAAGGGAATTCAGTACTCACCATCATCACTTATGCCAGGTTCCAAATTTAAATCATCTCTTTTTCCGGCCAGGACTTGAAACTCAACCAAATTGTTACCGTATCTACGACTTTTTGAACCATTAGTACTCCACAAAGGGATAGATACACCCTCATATTCAGAATTTAAATTTGAGACGTAATTCACATCTAAATGGTCCAATGTCAGCATAAAAGACGTATTGGTGTCCAGGAAATCCATGTTGTTCAGCACCTGTGAGTAAATTATCCTTAATTTTTAACTATTTCATTACGAGCTGGTAAGTAAAGTTTGCGAAATTGCGACAAAGTAGGTACCTACCATAGACTGTTCATTAAAACTTATTATACACAATTTTCAGAACTTAAGAATACTTTCATTATTACATTATTTCTGCAAAGCGTTGTCTACTATTGGCAGAAACAGCGGAAAAGCAAAATTATACGCAAGTTGAAACCACTCGTCTTGATCTTGAAAAAGGCAAAACAGGAAAAGCCGAACTGCCGGACAGTTTTGTTGAGTTTTGCAAACTTGACACTTTTTGAAATTCGAATATAGTGATGCATAATGCTTGACAAAGTGTCAAGATTATCGATATCGATAATGAGAAAGATAAGGTGATTGTGTTTACTGTCGCATCGCATTTACTCCGATTTTTATGAAGTCAGAAAAAAGTAAACGAATAAAAAAATTCAAAAGAGAGCTGGAAATTTCGTAAAGTATACCAAATACCTGGTACTTAGACAGTAAAAATAGAAAATCCAAATCTCATTTACATGTCTGCTAAAAAGTTATTTACGTAGATCAAATCAACGGTACCTAACAGGGTGCTATGCTATCTTGACGTTTTCAATTATTTTGACACAAAATGCATACGAAAATGGTCAAAGTCAGGAGGAATCATCATTTTCTTCTTCTTTTTGGCGTCGGAACTTAATGTTTCCCGAGGAGTGTGACATTTGTTTCATTATTTCCATGCATTTTGTGTCAAAATATAAAACGTCAACATAGCATTCTCTGAGCGGCTAAACTTAAATTATTAAAATGTATTACGATGTTGAATCGATATCGATTAAAATCGATTGTTTACGCTATCATCTTGCATCTACCTTCTCTATGATTGCTTGGGGCTAAAGTAAGGGATTCCCCATATCCATCATCCATCCATCGTTGTCATTATAGATGGGCGGGTGGGTAGAAATCCAGTGGATATTTATCCAATTTATTCCCACCCGGTAGGTAAAAATTGATTTTTACCTAATTTACCTGGGTGTTTATTAAGAATGCTGGGTATTTATTAAATTTACGTTGAATACTCATTGTTTTGAGTATCAGTTGGCTGTGTATGAATACCTAGACCTACAATATGATTAGAAATATCGTTTATGCTATACAGTCAGTCATCATATTCACTTAAAATCATAAATTAAGGCTATTATTCGTTTCAACACTATCGGATAATGTTGAGTAGTATGAACCACCGTTTTTTTTAAATGAGTATAACTTACAAAAGGACAGAGACAAAAGGATTTAACTCAACTTTGCAATATTTCACTTGATGATGGGGTACTTGGTAGCGGTGACAGCGCTCAATGTAAATCTGCATCTCGTCGTATTTTTTTTGTTTTGCATCAGTATTTGAGTGTAATCAGTCAGGTATCAAACGAATGCCGAGAGTCGCATAACAATGGAATTTTTATTGTGTCTCGTTTACACATACTTGACGAGTTAATATATTTTGAGCACGTTTAACACTTTGACATATCATTCCTTAATTGCTAAAGCATTCTTATATTAAAAGTATTACATAACAATAAATGCACTCTACGCGAATTTTGTAAGATTTGTAACTCAATGTTTGACAGTACTACCTTAAATCCGTCGTCCGTCGAGAAGTTGTAAAAATAGTTATTACAAAGACACTACGCGCAGTGACATTTCATTCAAAACTGGCAAGTTATAGCCAACGGCGATAGAACTGCGCACGTGGCAATCCCAGGTAGATAAAAAGATATAGGGAAGGGTTGGAAAGGCATTGTTTTGTTTGCATACTTATCGCTTGTGTGACTATGGCCATTGTGTGATCGTAGAGCTGACAAGTAATGAATTTACTGAGCACTTCATTTCCTTTTTAATGTGTTTAATACTCTCGTAGTATTTTCAGAATAACTTGTTAACGTGACATTTCGTAAAACGCTTTATGGTTTACACATCGATACGTTAGGCTGCATTATTGCAGTTAATGTTGTCGATAAGCTTGCTTAAATTTCAACCACATTATATGTATAATTATATTTATAAAATTAGTAAATTCATACTTAATTCATAAATCTACAAATACGCATTATGTACTGCACTGATAAAAATGTTGTCCTGTAAAACTGTTTAACCTTACACAGTCTCCCTCTTCCCCTTTGGGATTGCCTAAATGCAGGTACGCACTGTATTTGCAACTAAATTACAGTTTTTATTGGTTTTAAATAAAAATATACAATTTTTATAGTTCAGTATTTTATACTAATTGAAAAGAAATTGAATCGCATCATAAAAGTGTCAAACTTCAATAAAAATATTTCATTTAATTTTTAAAAACAGGCTTTAATTTATACCCGGTATCAATTGAAATCGGGTGGGTTAAAATAGCGTGGATTGGATATTTATCCAGTGGCTGGGTTTATATCCGGGTAGGCGCCCATCTATAGTTGTCATTCATTGAGCAGTAAAGTAAATGAAACCAAGACCCGGCTGCCGAAACCATTGGTTGGTTTCGGCAATCGGATTTATGTTTGTAAAGAGCATGAATAAAAAAAAACCTTTTTAAGGCCCTAGCTAGTGAAAGAACGACTAGATAACTCGTGATGTGGATTTTATCTAGGTATAATGTGGATAGACTGTGGGATAGGGTTAAGGTATAAAGCAGCGAGTTTACTGGTAGGAGTGGTAGGTACACTGAAAAACCTGTACGGGGGTTGTGATGTTTTAAGCCGAGGCGTTTTTTTTATCGAAATATTTTGGGTTTTGGTATTCGTTAAAAAGCATAAAATTATGGCCCGTGTCGGAAGACTTTATGTAAAAACATTAAAATATAGAAAAAGATTGATGGATCCGAGTCGGAAGACTTTTTTATAACAGACTAGCAGTCCCAGCGAACTTTGTTTCGCCCCTAGCCCCGTCCCGCCCTGGCCCCGTGTTAAGGGAATTTTCTTTGCTATAAACCTCACGGAGCCCGAGACCTTTCCAACGAATGCAAAACCGTGGAAATCGGTTCGTGCGTCAGGAAGGAAAACCCGACTTATTTTTATATAGTAAAATCCTACTACTATTATAAAGGCGAAAGTTTGTAAGTATGGATGTATGGATGTATGGATGTATGGATGTATGGATGTATGGATGTTTGTTACTCTTTCACGTAAAAACTACTGAATGGATTTGAATGAAACTTTACCACAATATAGCTTATACATCAGAATAACATATAGGCTACAATTTTTGAGGTTTCTAATGTGAGGTCGTAAAAAAACTCATTTTTTGCGCTACTAGACGGGACGAACCTGAAGTCCACGCGAACGAAGTCGCGGGCAAAAGCTAGTACCAAAATATTCCGATACCAAAACGAGCCAACTCGACACATCTCTTACTATCACTACCCCGCGTGCATTTTAACCTGTCGACACAGTTGTCAAAAAAAGCTCGACCTATTCAACATACTCTACGGCTCGACCTATACATTGGTGATGCTCATCCATCATAAAATATTTTGTCTCACATAGAGTTGTAATTGTAATTTCCAAGGCCTACCGAAGTATGCAGTAGCATATCGGTAGACTACGGTAGACTTCGGAATCCTACCACAGGATGCGATAGCTTTCGTAGATTAGAATATTATAACTTGTTAAATGTGTGATGGTTTTATACCTTTGCCTGTTCATCATCCCCATAAAAGAAAAATAAAACGACGCTAGCGATATCACAGGTTGCGTCCCCAAACTTTTGGTCCTAACCTAAATGCTCCAAGAGCTTTTTTTTTGGCTAGCACGTCCAAGAGCTTTCCAATCTATATCTGTCAAATCTATGATGAGTGGGTGGATGAGATAATCTGTGAATCAGATGGTGGCCAAACAACAAAATCGCTTTTCTGGTTTAATTTATTTAGTTTTAATCCTCAAAACCAAATAATCGCCATAAATTACATTTCCACTGTCCACTGCAATTCTGCATTATTGTTATCAAACTTGTGTCGATCTAACTTACAATGAGCTCAATACAAGAAAGGTTGCAATTGAAACGAGTTCCTATAGATACTTGGAATATCCGCGAACAGCTATGCTTGGCGTCGGCCGTAGTCAGAAGCGGTGACCAAAACTGGATGTCTGTCTCCCGAGCCCTGAAAACTATAGGCGAACCCAACAGACCTCCCGATTGGTACTCCCAGAAAAGGTAAATTTTTTTTGTTTACATTTGACAGAAAAGCAGTTTTTGGTGGAATACTCAATTTTGGGAGGTTAAAAAATAATACAGAGGCTGTAAGTAGTAGAAAATCGCTAATTTAATTCTCTTGAATTAGTCTTCTTAACCAAAACTTCTCGTCTAAACACACCAGATAAAAATACCATTGGTAAACAAGATAAAAATGTTTTAGTAATATTTAGTATAATAATTACTTATTTTTTGTACTTTAAATATCATATATTGTTGATTGATAAAATCAGTCTTTATGTCTTTTCCCTTCAAATTATTTTTTTGTATTTGTATCACACAATCAGTCTTCCCAACCCTCCGTTTTCAGTTGCGCTGCCCAATACGGTGCGTTGCTGGAACATGTTGACACTCCAAAGCGGAAGAAACGCAACTCGGAGGGGGCGGGCGAGACACCACAGGAGAGCATACTTAAGAGACTCACTCAAGAGAGAGTTGTTGAGATTCAGAAAACTGTGGCCGAGATGAACCAACAGTATGAACAGCTGAAGGTAATGTTTTGAGCTTAGGTTATAGAACCTTTTAAGTCAGGCCGCGTCCCTATTTATTTAAACCGTAGGAATAATAAGTGTTTGGAAGAAATTCATGAAAATAATATCATTAATTGGTGTCACATTTGATATTAAAATAATAGTTATTGCAGTAGTACATTAAAACCCCCGATAGTATGATTGTCGGGGCCCAGACAACTTTTAAATTTTGCCTTTCTAAACTTCAACAAACTTAACATTTTTAAGCTATTTTAATAAGTACAGATACATTATCAAAAGTCAAATACAAACAAGTAAAAAAATATATAAAAGTACACATAATCAGTAGAATATAGATGCAAATCAGTATGAGATAGTATCAGGCCCTCATTCATCTCAGTATTATTTTTTAATTTCCAAGCTTAATAAAATCGCTGTACTCTACCTATATCTTTCAGAACGAAATAACAGAAGTACGGAACCCAGCCACCTCAGAAGAACGCTTACGCGAACTCTGGGCAAACATAGAGGCGTCGAAACGCGCGCGAGAGAGAGAGCAAGCGCGCCGCGCCGCGTGGCTGAAAGAGAGGGAAGAGAGACGCGCCCGCGCAGATAGAACGTGGCGGCCGCCGCAGCCAACCACGCCCACATCTCCCGGTAAGTTTGACAGCTGTCAGTTTGACAGTATTTTTTTAAGTTATGATTTCATGGCTTTGGCTTTCGACAGGGTCCATGCCGGTGAGTTCCTCGTCTTTAAACACACAGTTGTATGACAAACTTTGTGGTGTAGTGGCTAAGCACGCTGTTTCAAGGCGTCGTCGCTCCGTGAGCCCGGGTTCGATTCCCGGTCCGGTCAGTGTAGAAATTACAAATTGCAACATTGTCTCGCGTCTGGGTACTATGTTGTTGCCAATTAATTACCATAACACAAGTGCTTACTTACTTTGGGATCAGAGCAATGTATGTAGTTTGTGTCCAATATTTATTTATGGTTATTAATATTACGAAGAATTGATGGCCATTGGGGCAGAAACGTTCTAGATTGGAGACCGTTCGACCAAAGGTACAGCGTAGGACGTCCACCGTCAAGATGGACAGACGACCTTGTAAAGTTCGTAGGATCACTATAACGTCCTTTGGCTGATAATGATGATGAGCAGTGGACGTCCTTTGGCTGATAATAAAGATGTTCTGCAGTGGACGTCGTTTGAATAATGATGATGAGCAGTGGACGTCCTATTGCTGATAATGTTGATGAGCAGTGGACGTCCTTTGGATAATAATGATGATGAACAGTGGACGTCCATTGGATAATAATAATGATTTGTAGTGGACGTACTTTCGCTGATAAGGATGATGAGCCGTGGACGTCCTTCGTATGATATTGAACGTTTGTTACAGCAACCCCGGCGCCTGCGTCGTCGCCGCTTCTCACGTCGCTTCTGAAGTCATCGCCCGTGGTGACCACGCCTCAACACATATCTCACCCGGCTAAAGTTATAGGTAATATTTACTTCTATTTTATACAAAACTAGCAGTCCCAACGAACTTCGTTTTGCCCCCGACCACGTTTTATGGTTATTATTCTATGCCCCCAAGACAAATCCAGCAAAGTTAAATCATGAAAATCGGTCCTACCGTATTCAAATTATAATAAGTACCCCACTTACGTAGGACCGATTTAGAACTACCATGACTTTCATTTATAAAAATAAAAGATTAAAGCTTAAATATCTATATTTTTAATAGTTTAGGTATGTATTCTTTTTATAAGTTTACTCTCACATAAGCTTTATTATTGTCAGCAGGAATTTATTAAATAAAAACTACATAATTAGGTAGCTACTTTCAGTTTATCATACCTAGTGTTTTATGCCTACGATGAATGAACACATACCTACTTAAGTTGAGTTTCTGTCTCAGTTTATCATAATAGGTACTTAACCAGCTGTTAGTGTTTAGTCAGGTGTTTAGGGATCTGATTGCAGTAACAATTAGTTTGTAGGTACACTGAGATACTTTGATAAAGGTAGGTAATCGAACGCAGTCTACTGATGTGGGGGGGTCTAAAAATAGGCGCGCCGCGGTGCCCCCCTCCCGCTCGCGGTCATTGCACCGGCGCTACATGAATGAATGAGATAGGCATTAAATGAAAGAGACGAAAGGCGATGTCGCGTGTAGGGCTCTCTGAGAGTAGACAAGACAGGTTGCTCTTTTAAATAATTATTTATTTTGTTAGGAAAAATTAAAATGAAAATGGGACAGATTTAAAAAAAAAATGCTTGGGTCCTATTTCTATGATATAGATAGATACTCTGTTAAAATATTATCACTTAAAACGAGGTGACCTTATATGTGTAGAAGATTGTATATTTTTAAGTGAATACAACTGTTTAACTGTTAACAATTTTAAACACATTCTTATTTTTTAGACACAATATCACCGTCAGCGAACGCTCCCACATTGTCTATGCTTCTGGAGAACTCGGCAGCGCCCATAGTGCAGGAGAAGGCGCAGGACTCCACGGCCAAGCACGCGGCCATAGAGCATATAAAGAGTCAGCTGCAGCAGATTGAGCAGCAGCTGAGCGGTGAGTGTTCATCGATATCGATCGATAATAATGATGATGAGCAGTGGTCGTCCTTTGGCTGATTATGATGATGAGCAGTGGACGTCCTTTGGCTGATAATGATGATGAGCAGTAGACGTCCTTTGCCTGATCATGATGATGAGCAGTGGACATCCTTTGGCTGATAATGATGATGAGCAGTAGACGTCCTTTGCCTGATCATGATGATGAGCAGTGGACGTCCTTTGGCTGATAATGTTAATGAGCAGTGGACGTCATTTGGATAATAATGAAGATGAGCGGTGGACGTCCTTTGGCCGATTATAATGATGAGCAGTGGACGTCCTTTGGCTGATAATGTAGTGAGTGTTTATCGATATCGATACTTTTGGAGATTTCCGAGGCAATCGATACTAGATAGATTGATGTGACGTTTAAGTAGATAATAAAAACAACTTTATTTCAAGCAATTACAGCTCATATTGGTTAGTAATTGAAACACCATTAAAGAATAAATTAATGAGTAATAAAGTAATAAGTGCTCGTGTACTTATATCGAAATTGATACTTTAAGAATTTCTAAGATTGATTTAAGTGACTTTTGTGTTGATAAATTAGCGATGGTTGACTAGTAAAAGGGTTGTTTTATCGATATCGATACTTTTAGAATTTCTGAGGATGTCAATGTCAGATTGATTTAAGTGACTTTTTTGTCAATAATTTAGCGATTGACTCGTAATAGTGTTGTTTCATAAATATCGATACTTTTTAATTACTAAGGTTATCGATAACTGAGCCTTGAGTGTTTTACTATCGATTTCCTAGCAACTATCGGTACCAGTGTTTTTTTTGGATTAGGAAGGTTATCGATATCAGGGTTATTAAAGTAGCTTCTTTATCGAAAAGCGAGCAAATAGCTTATAACTATTATACCTCTGTATAGTAAGAGTGCGTTCCACTAGACGCTCGCGATGACCGCGCTCACGACCATCTGTTTCGTTTGTCCCGTTCCACTAGTTCACAAGCGTTACTATATTGGCACTTTCAAATCATGCTAATCCAATATTGTTGTCTCCCTCAGCGTCGACGAGTGCATCTCCCGTCTCGCTCGCACCAGCGGTCGATATAGACGACATAGAAATAAAAGCGGAAGATGTATACGCGTTTAGCGACATCGATATACATATACCGCCGGTCGCGCATATGCATAAAACTAATGCTAGGTAAGAATATAATATTATACAGGGTGTAACAAATGGCTTAACGAAGCCGAAAACCACGTATTCCCCCCATTTATACGATCATTTTTCTCGAAGAAACCATACCTGGGAAATGACGCGTACTGAGATATTGACAGTCAAAGTGAATTTTTTTTCTGAGATTTTTAAATAAAATCTTCTATTAGTACTAACAAGTGTTTTTCTCTAAGAGACATGTTCAAAAATTTCAATAATCAATCAATAAATAAAGCCTTTATTGTTTTAGCTATAGGTACAAGAAGTTATTATAATTTAAACAGAGTTCCACTATAACTTGCCACTTAAAATGTTAATAACTTAATTATTCTTAAAAAATGAAAAACTTGATTATTTTTATAATAATTTATCCTAAAAAATATTAACATTTTTATTTTATCCTCAAAAAAACCTCATTTCATTTCATTACTTTTTTCGTAAACAGACCATAAGCCGTGCACTACGCAATGTATCGCGCAGTGCGCGTCCATTGTGTGCGCGCGCGTCGCTACGCCTGCGCGTATACATTGCGGCTAATAAATAAATGAGCTATTTTAATGCCTAAAAATAAAAGTCGTTTCCCAGCGATTATTTTTGTTACATACGATTTGGTTTGATGTACTGATTGCGAGGTTCAAAGCTTCGTTAAGCCTTTTGTTACATCCTGTAGAATAATGAGCAGTTTTCTTGTCATTAGATGTTTATATCATCGAGAGATGGCGCTAGCGTCATTTTAGGAATATTATATTCTGTAGTATGTAGTATTATATTCTGTACAAAAAGATTCAAATTCCTAAAGTTATTTATTTTATTTTATTTTAATAATATAACACATTTTTAGGATCATAGACAAGCCAGCGTTCAAGAAAGACGAGGCGGAGATCGTGGCGCCATCTATTGAGGAACCGGATGTAAACATTGAAGACGACATCAAGGTAATATCATTAATCTAGTGACTGTCATGGCCTAGCCTTAGCCTATCACCCGGTTTCGGCTTGACCTTGACTTTCTAGACACCCTGTATAAACAACCTGTGTTCAACCCTAGTTACTTTTTTATTAATGGTATTGTGTTGTGTCGTTTTTTACACGTCGTCTAAAACAAAGGCGTGTTAGTTACACAATTTATAACTCAAGAACGGCTATACCGATTTGGCTGAAAATGGGTGGGGAGGTATCTTAGAACCAGGAGAAGGACATAGGCTAGGGCTGGGGTATGACGGGCAAACTATTTTATCTCGATTTCAAAGTAACCCTGTATGTTTTTTACAGGAAGAACCCATGTCGGTAGAGCCCAGCCTGCCGGAAACTGTCATACTAACTTCGGTAGAACCGGTAAGACATCCATTTGTATTTTATTCGCATGAAATCTAATAAAGTAATCCCTCGTGCCTCGGTGCGCACGTTAAGCCGTTGGTCCTGCGCCTGGTCTCTCCCCGGTCATGTCGGAGCCGGCGAGACGAATAATGAGAGTGAAGGAACAGAGAGTGCACTTGTGTATTGCGCACACATCTGGGCACTATAATATCTCCTACGCACCTGGCCTATCTCTGTTGAGAGGGGCCGTTGTTCGAGTGAAGTTTTTTTTTTAAAATGTATACTAATCTATACTTAATATTATAAAGCTGAAGAGTTTGTTTGTTTGTTTGTTTGAACGCGCTAATCTCCGAAACTACTGGTTCGAATTGAATAATTCTTTTTGTGTTGGATAGTCCAGTTATCGAGGAAGGCTATAGGCTATATAACATCACGCTACGACCAATAAGAGCAAAGATATAGTGGTAAATGTGTAAAAAACGGGAGAAAGAAGTAACTATTCCACGCGGACGAAGTCGCGGGCAAAAGCTAGTGTATACTAATAAATATTATACAGCTGAAGAGTTTGTTTGAACGCGCTAAACTCAGGAACTACTAGACCGATTTAAATAAATATTTATCTGTTAGATAGCTTATTTATCGGGGAAGGCTTTAGGCTATAAAACATCACGCTGCGACGGGAGGGGAGGGGGGAAACTTAAAAGGACGCAGTCGCGGGGGACAGCTAGTTAAATAATATAAAGAAAGAAAGAAGCGTTTATTGATTTATAAGCCCCGCACGTTGATACCACCAGCCTAAACACTAGGGTGCTACTTATAAATCAAATCAATTTATTTCCATTACCACAACAAACTCACTTATGTTTAATAGTACTTATAAAGTATTCTAACACTTCTTACTTGCAAAAGGTATTTATTGTGCAGGAAAAGGTTACATGTTAAATCAAATCAAACAATATTGGGTAATTTAAGAATATTCAATCTGAACATATCATTCCGAACCGCACGCGGACGGGAAGAGACCGTTGCGGGGCGGGGGCGGCAGCGCGCTCTCCCATTGGCCGGCGCGGCCTAGCGACACCACAGACACAGAATAATACCGCGAAATGAGTTTCGTTGCTGCTTGCGCGCGTAATTTGAAAATAGTAACGTTGCCGCGTTACAGTATTTTTTTTAATGCGTTTCACTCTTTGCAAAAAACGAATGTGTCATTTTTTAAAAGTAATATTTAGAGGTGAAACTACTACACTACCAGCGATGAAAAAAAAATACAGAAAATTCTTTAGTATAAAAAGGAATTAAACTTATGCTAAAGATTTCTTTGTATCAGGCTTGAAATTTTTTATAACTTAAAGTAAGAATTGTTTTTGTAATTCGTCTGTGTTATTAGTTTATTAAATTCTTCAATCAATGCGACTTTGATATACGCACAATTATCGCTGCAAGCTATCATTATCACATTTTTTTTTTAAATTTGAAGGTAGCGGATCCCTAAAAATCTAAAGAAAAGATTAGAAAAAAATGGTTCGTTTAAGGCTGCGTTTCCACCAGAGATGTGCGAGGATGCGTAGCGAGGAATGTGTTTGTAAAGAACCAATAGAATCGCTTCATTTACCTCGCCTCGCTCAGCACAGCTCTGGTGGAAACGGCTAAGCGGAGCTAGGTTTTTGCGCATACAAAACAAGCGAAGAATGTGTGCGAGGGATGTGTACGAGGGATGTGTGCGAGGGATGTGTACGAGGGATGTGTGCGAGGAATGTGTGCGAGGAATGTGTGTTGAATAGGTTTGCGCATACACCGCACTAGGCATGGCCGATTCAAATCGTATATAGATATTGAAACGTATATTAGATCAATTGGGGGTGGGACTGGGGTGGGATGGGGCTGGGGCTGGGGTGGGACGGGGCCGGCGTTGGACTGGGGTGGGGCGGGGCTGGGGTTGGGTTGGGGTGGGACGGGGCCGGGGTTGGGGTGGGACGGGGCTGGGGTTGGGGTGGGACGGGGCCAGGGCTGGGGTGAGACCGACCTGGGGCTGGGGTGGGACGGGGCCGGGGCTGGGGTGGGACGGGGCCGGGGCGAAACGGTGAAGAGGAGCTTATAACCAGTAAGACATAGGATACATTTATCCCGTTCGACGGGGCCGGGACTGGTGCGGGACGGGGCCGGGGCGAAACAAAGTCCGCTAGTTTTCGATATAATTAAGTAATAAGTTCATAATCCGAACAGATTTAAGAAAAACAACAACAATGATATCATATTATGATACGATATAACTGTATACTGTTTCAGAAAAACATATTTTTTTGATACAATGATACAAAAAAATACACATCGATACGCCAATATATAGTTTTCGAAATATCGTTTTAGATTCAATGATACGAAATACACATCGATACGCCAATATATAGTTTTGAAAATATATAGTTTCAATATCTGATATCGAATATCGATATATAGTTTTGATTCGATATCGAAAAAATCAGATATTACACACGCATACACCGCACCCCTGTTGACACATTTCACAGCTTCGCAACGCATCCTCGCACCACACATTAATGCGCATTTTCACAGCTCCGCTACACATCCTCGTAGACACATTTTCATCGCACAGCTTTGGTGGAAACACCCACACATTTTCACAGCACAGCTAGACATCCTCTTACGACACATTTCCATCGCACATCTCTGGTGGAAACGCAGCCTTAAGGTGAAAAAAGTGAATAGCGGGCTGACGCAGTAATTTTTCAAAAGTCGAAAAATAAGAAGCACACTATTAACCACGTTTAATTTGTTAACAGCAGGCACAAGAAGTGTTACACGTAACAGAGGAGTTACCCCCAGCACAGGAAGCTCCCGAGGTCAAGATAGCGTTCCCGGAGGTCAAGTTCCCGACGCCAGAGATCAAGGTCATCCAGGACGAACAGCAGGTATGGCAGATAAGGTCAAATCATTTTAAGTGATAATATTTTAACAGTGAGGTGCTCGTAGCGCATTGGTGGCAGCGCTTTGGTAGTGATACCGAAGTTAAGCAACTTTCGGCGCGGTCGTTGTTTGGATGGGTGACCACTCCGACCATATGAGTGACGTATATCACGAGCATCTCCGTGCTTCGGAAGGCACGTTAAGCCGTTGGTCCCGGCTTATATCGATTGGTATTAGTCGTTAAGTCTAGTCAGAGGCCCTATGGGCGGCTTGATAGTCTGAGAGCAAGGTTGGTCGCTTGCCTCGCAAACACCCCTCCGCCAATCCGCACTGAGCCCGCGTGGTGGAGTATGGCTCATACTACCTCACATTTGAGGTAAGGCCTTTGCCCAGCAGTGGGATGCTTACAGGCTAACTTTACTTTTTATTTTAACAGTGGCTTTGTATACATCATAGAAACAGGACACTATCATATTTTTTTGGAAAATCGAGATTTTAATTTTTATTATATTCTTTAATATAGACAATATTATTTTTTTCAACAGCACCCTGACAATTTAAAAAAATATCTACGTCATCGGCTTTGCCTCTCTCAATTCAATGCCCAAACCTTCTTTTCTCTAATCTAAGCCTTAAAGAATTTTATTAAAGTACATAAATAAAAAATAAAAAAAATTGTAAATAAAAACAACTTTTATACATATTGAACATTCATTACCCTATATGCTTTCCATAGATAAAAGAGGAAGTGAAAGAGCCCGAGCCTCCCGCACCGGAACCGGAAACGACTGTTGCACAAGAGGAAATAGCCGACGACGACCCACAAGTAACAGAAGTTGATGTTGAAAGGTAAATCTATAATAATAGTCCCCCTAGCCGATTTCGACTACGGTGGCCAGTCACAACGACTAACCGACTGCGCGGGACATATTATAGTGCACAAGTGTGTGCGCAAACACAGGTGCACTCTCTATTCCTTTCACTCTCATACCCCGATGGGACAGCAATCTGACACGACCGGAGAGAGATCAGGCGCAGGACCAACGGCTTAACGTGCTTTCCGAGGCACGGGGGTGAAAAACCGCCAACTTCCAAACTCCGGGCTACCCTGGGAATTTCTGAACAGAAAAACTCCGGTACATATTTTTGGCCCGACCCGGGAATTGAACCTGGGACCTCCGGCGCAGCCGTCGCTTTAAAATGCGACCCTCTCACCGCTGCGCCACCGAGGCAGTAAAATCTATATTAATACTATAAAGCTGAAGAGTTTGTTTTAATTTAATTTATTTTTTTGTTTGTTTATAAATTAAAAGAAAGACAAGCAACTTAAAAAATAAGACCTAGCTATTCAAAATCGAAACCATTTCCTTGTGGCAAGGAGGCTATGATGCTGGCTGCGTTGCCGCGTTGGATAGCTATGCTTATCTTTTGAGCTACGAACCAGCCAGCTTTATTTAGCGGCCATAATAGAATTTAGTTTTGAAAATTTTTTCTAAACTAAACACTAAACAGTTTGTTTAAATAAATGTTCGCGAAATCAATCCGTAAAGTGTGTTTTAGAATGTTTCTAAAACACTCACAGTGTCATAATTATATTCTTAAAGATGAAATAAGAAACCAAAAATTGCGCACGGGCGGGATTCGAACCAGCATCTTTCTGGCTTACCTGGCCAACTGCTCTTCCAATTGAGCTACCGTGCTTTAAGAACGTAAAGTGCGTTTTAATCAATGAGTAGGGTCCCGTTTTTTTACCCTTTACTTTACCTTACTAATCTTCAAATATCATTTACAGAATCGACCCCCCAGAAGAATTAGTTCCGGAAACGCAGCCGGCGACGGAATCGCCCCCGGAAGAACCGGAAAGCGCACCGCTACCGGAAGAGATACCACTTCCGCCTGGGCCGGAACCACAGGAAGTTGTGCAGGAGGAGATAACTACAGGTATTTGAGATTGTAACATGCACATTTATTTAAAAATATTTATCCTGTATTCTATTCTATGCCGTCGTGGGTTCGAATCCCGCAAGGGGCAAATGTTTATGTGACGAGAACGAACATTTGTACCTAAGTCATGGATGTTTATATGTATTTAAGTATTTATTTACCCCCGTCATTATCGTTGTCTGTTATTCGTAGCACAAGGAAGAAAATTCCTTAGTTCGAAACCAAGACAATGAGAGCTAACGCGTATGAATTCGCCGCTAGGGGCGCTTGTGTAGCGTGAGGTCTCCGAAATGTCAAATGTCACTGTTTGTGGGTTAGATGTAAATTAATGTTTTGGATATTTAGCAATAATTTTCATTAATTATGGCAAATACTAGTTACGGATCAATGAATGAGAGTGTTTAAAAAGGGAGACTAAGAAAATAAATGTTAAATCTTTAATAACCTGTGTACTTACTCCTTGGGGTGATCCCCTTTCTCTCCGCAGAACCGCCTCTCCCCTCAGATTCGGCGCAGGAACAGATATTGGAAGCGGAAGTGGTGGTGGCCGGCCAAGCGGAAGTGGGCGGGGAGGTCAAGGAGGAGCGGGGAAGTGCGGAGGAGGAGAGGAAGGACGATGATGCGGAGGTGAGGGTTTGTAGCTGTTTTTTAAATAATATATTATATTGTGTATAACAGTTTATAATAAAATACCTGATCACATCAAGGAACTCCCTATACATCAGTTTAAATCGCCACTGCGTATGTGGCTATTAGAAAAAACCTTTTATAGCATTGACGATTTCTTGAAGTTCAAATCTACCTAATAAATTGATTCACTGATTTAGTGTGGTCGTTGCATTGCTATTTTTTGTCTTGTAAAACTATATTTTATTGTTATATGATTATTGTGATTCCAAATTAATTTAAGTAATATTATGTTTGCATGCTAATCAAATTAGCGAAACATGTTTGCACATTTTCTTATATTTATTTTTAACATCTATGTATCTACCATGTTTCTGGCAAATACAGAAATTTGAATTTGAATATTATAAGAAAAATAGCAATTAAATGATTTTGCACTGTTGAAAACCACTGATATTTGCCCACAGTGCGTGATACAGTCAAAATCCGACTTTAAGTAAACCGGGAAGATGACCCCCGCCCCACCGCCCCGCAGTCGACATCTCAATTTCGCCGTCTACCTATATCGATATTTAAATAAAACCAATTTGTTCCAGGACTCGATACCGCTAAAAGAGATGTTAAGAGAGGACTCTCTCCCGCAAGAGAGGGAGATAGAAACCAAAGTGGAGGGACAGCAGTTAGAGGAAGGCCACACTGAGACAGACGACGACACTCCTATGGAGGTAAAAAAGACAATACTACCTAGTTATCGTTAGAATGTGAAGTATTATCAATAATCCCGTAAAGTCTGTTTCTCTTTGCTTGTCCAATGTAGTAAACAATCTTGATATTTTTTTATTTTTTTTTGTAAGGATAACCAGGGTTTACAAATAATTAGTAAGCTACAAGTTATACAATTTTTAAACCACTTATTGGTAATCACAAGTAGTAACAAATTAAAAAAAACGAACGCACAAATCGATCCAAGGTACACGAAAACATATTAGAAACATTATGCCTTATTAAGGGGATAACAAACTTAAGTAGTCATGTCATACAGATAAAAATTTGACTACAATGTAATATTTATACTATTGTTCATTGAAAAAAAAAAAGTTCACTTAACAGCCGCCTCACCGCTGTGACACTGGTATGAAATATGTCAATGCCGGTATCTTTGACCACTCTATTCAAATCGCTACAAGCACGCCAAATGTAACTATTTCGCCTGTAATTTGAATGCACCGTCGGCACATGAAGTGGATCACTATGACGAAGAACTCTTTTAGGGGCATGAAAGTTTAATTTGGAAAGAAGTTCAGGACAATCTATGTCAGCTGAGATAATCTTGAGTAGATAAATGATGTCCGCAATATCACGTCTTGCGGTCAATGGGAGCATGTGGTGTTTTCTGCACAGTTCGCTATAAATGCTAGAACTGTAGTAATCCCGAGTACGGTAACAAATAAATTTAATAAAATTCGGTGTATAGTTTATAGTTTTAGTCAAATAAAGATATTTCATTTCTTAAAGATGAAATTACCGGGCCAACTGCTCTTCCAATTGAGCTACCGTGCTGTCGGTCCGACCGCGCGAAATTCTTGGTCTCTTAGTATACGTCATTGCGTGACGTTAGCGCCATCTACCCGTCTGTTTATGCAACAGTTTAATTTCATTTCATTTACTTCGATACCGAACAATTGGTCGGTTGTCTGTCACTTATTTATTTATTTAAAATCATATCATTATTTCAGTTGAGTCGCGAAGAAGAAAAGGATGGAAAGAAGAAAAGAGATTATTCGCGTAAGAAGAAGTCTGATTCAAGAAGTGAGTAGATTTAGAGTACATTTTCTAGGTGTTAAAATTTTGTGCAAAAATATATTGCAATGCAATTGATAAGTTACTTGTATAATTATAGATATTGAAAAGCTAGTGGTGACTGAGTTTGCTCCGGCGTTTCTTCTCAGCACTTGCCTAATTGTCTGTGTTCTGTCTCGAAGCGCTGGTAGGGCCCAAAAGATAAGGAGACATGTTTCGCACATTTATTTTAATTTTTATATTTGACGTTCATAAGTGTCATTTCATGACCTAAATTGAAATAAAGATTTTGAATTTGAAATATTTTAAGATACGTGAAATAATTGGTTAAAATAGTAAGTAGTAGTAAGTTTTCTCTTTAAGTATATTTTTGTTTATAAGTGTTTTGTCACTATACAAACTTACATTTTCTTTTGCTTTTCAAACGTAATGATAAATTATCTTTATTTATATAGACGACATTTTTGACAAAACCCGTGCCGATAGAAAAGTCCGAATATCTCAGAAACGGTGCGTCGTATCAAAAAAATATCGAAATTTGGACCCCCTTTTTAGATAACCCCGCAGGTTACCCGGGTCTACCATTATGTGACCTCAAAACTAAATTACGGGTCCATATTTATCTGACCTCAATCAAAAGCTTTACTTATTTATAGATGACATTTTTACGAAACTTATACCGATAGAAATGTCGAAATATCTCAGAAACCGTGCGTCGTATCAAAAAAATACCGAAATTTGGACCGCCTTTTTAGATAACCCCGCAGGTTACCCGGGTCTATAATTATGTGACCTCAAAACTAAATTACGGGTCCGACAACAGACATTAGTTAAAAGCCTAACTTATTTTATAGACGACATTTTTTTACTTTAGTTTTGAATATTTTTTTTTATTGCTTTTTCAGCATGCTCAGGCTCAGAGAGTGCGGCTGAGGCGAGCGCGCCGGACTCCCCTTCAGCGAGCGACGCCGAGCGACAGCACCGTCTATGGAAGAAATCTGTTATGCTGGTCTACAGCAGGTCAGTACTGTGTCAGTGTCGTGGGGTACTAGTGACCCCCTCTGTGTCCAGTGTGGGGTATTGATGTACCCCCCTTGTGTTTGGAGTTGAGTTCCTACTAGTTTACCCTATTATGTCTAGCTAAAGTGAGGTGAACCCCTAGAAGTATCTATCACTTATCAGTGTGTTTAGACTCAGCTAGTGCCGAGTGCCGACTATAGAAGAAATCTGTTATATTGGTCTACAGTAGGTCAGTACTGTGTCAGTGTCGTGGGGTATTAGTGTACCCCACTGTGTCCAGTGTGGGTATTGCTGTACTCCAGGTACTCAACTCTGAACACATGCTAGTTTACCTCATTATGTCTATATGGTTTTTAACAACTATAAATTGGCTTTAAATATTTGAAAACAAATTAATAATTAATAAATAAAAGATTAATAATAAATAATAAATTAATAATAAATAATTTAATAAATAAATGATTGATTGATTGATTTGTAAAAATATTTTCCTTCGCATATTGTGAGAGCAATCTCGTAGCATTGATGAGGTCACGCAGCCTACGCGTTAAAAGCGCTTGCAAAATTCATCAGGCTTGTTAATGTGGCGGTGGCCGAGTGGTATAGGCATACGCCGGATAGCGTAAGACACGGGGTTCGATTCCTCGTCTTTCACAGAGTCACATTTGCTTTTTACAAGTGCAATTTATATAAGGTCAAATCATTTTAAGTGATAATATTTTAACAGTGGCTTTGTATACATCATAGAAACAGGACGCTATTATTATTTTTTGGAAAATCGAGATTTTATTTTTTTATTATTTTCTTTGACATAGGCAATATCATTTTTTAAAACAGCAACCTATCAATTTAAAAAGTTAACTACGTCATCGGCTTCGCCTCTCTCAATTCAATGCCCAAACCTTATTTATCTCTAATCTTAGCCTTAATTATAAAAAAAATAAAATCTGAAAAAAAATATTAACTTAGTCTTCAACTTTCTCAAAAACTAGCGGATAAAAACCCAAAGTATTTACAAAAAATGATTAATTTACTGTGCTGAATCGACCCCTTAAATATTATCACTTAAAACGAGGTGACCTTATATTTATACTGTTACTAGCGGTCCTAGCGAACTTTGTTTCGCCCCGTCCCGCCCCAGCCCCGGCCCCATTGAACGGGATAAAAAGGATCCTATGTCCTTCTCCTGGTTCTAAGCTACCTCCCCACCGTATCGCCCCGGCCCCATCCCACCCCAGCCCCGGCCCCGTCTAACGTGATAAAAAGTATCCTATGTCCTGCCAATTTTCAGCTAAATCGGTTCAGCCGTTCTTGAGTTATAAGTGGAGTAACTAACACGACTTTCTTTTATATATATAGATTTATTAATTTCAGACTATGCGCTCACAAGTACGCGTCGTTATTCCTGCGTCCGATAAGCGATGAGGAGGCGCCCGGCTACAGCACCGTGGTGAAACGACCCATGGACCTCACCGCTATACGCAGGAACATCGACAGTGGCGCCATTAGGTGTGTAATAATAATAATAGTCCCTCTAGCCGATTTCGACTACGATGGCCAGTCACAAGGACCAACCGACTGCGCGGGACATATTATAGTGCACAAGTGTGTGCGCAAACACA
>OY757281.1:3900281-3950201 GCA_963584085.1 Pyrausta aurata
CAGGTATGTTATAATAATAGTCTCCCTGTTAGCGCCATCTAGCGAGAATGGCTGCCGACCTAGCTGTCTGAAGTGCGTGCGAGCGATGCGCGGAGGGGCGGCGCGGGCGACACGCGCTAACTTCACTTCATTACGGGCAAGAAATCGACTACTATCAAGACGAACGCATCATCTTCTAATTTCCTAATTTTATATGTAATTTTATTCGAGTAAAATTTATATCAACGTTAAACGCCTGACTTTCTTCAACACCTCACCTTATACGAAGAACAAACAGTCCCCCTAGCTGATTTCGACTACGATGGCCAGTCACAAGGACCAACCGACTGCGCGGGACATATTATGGTGCACAAGTGTGTGCGCAAACACAGGTGCGCTCTCTATTCCTTTCACTCTCATAGCCCGATGGGACAGCAATCTGACACGACCGGAGAGAGATCAGGCGCAGGACCAACGCACCGAGGCACGGGGGTGACACACAAACAACTTCCAACCTCCGGGCTACCCAGAGAATTTCGGAACAGAAAAATCCGGGTATATATTTTTGGCCCGACCCGGGAGTCGAACCCGGGAGCTCCGTCGCATTAAAATGCGACCCTCTCACCGCTGCGCCACCGAGGCAGTTAGTATTGTATAGATATATGATACCTATGACCCTGACTGTACATTATTTTGTTTATCCTCCAGAACAACGGCTGAGTTCCAACGGGACGTCCTACTGATGCTGTCCAACGCATTGATGTACAACAGCAGTGAACACAGCGTCTACTCTATGGCCAAAGAGATGCACGAAGAGGTATAAATAAATACATATTAGATAAATATTTTCGATATGTTTGGCTTAGATAAGATGAGATACGAGCACGGCACGAACATTTGTACCTAAGTCATGGATGTTTATTATTTAAGTATTTATGGGAGCCCCCCCTCGTCATTCGTAACACAAGGGAGGAAATTCCTTACTTCAAAAGCGGACCATTGGTTTATTGTCATATAAGGAGTCGGACCCTGTGTCTTACAACAGGCTTCACTGTAATCTTAAAACTTTCACTAGATTTAGTTTATATTACCCGCTCAGTTATTGCGGACGTTCCGCCACTGATTCAATTTTCTGCATTCCCAAGCGGTTGACTGGTAGAGAATGCCCTAAGGCATTAAGTCCGCCAATTGTACAATTCATAGTGCAATAAAGTTTAAATAAATAATAGTAAAGTAAAGTTAGCCTGTAAGCATCCCACTGCTGGGCAAAGGCCTTACCTCAAATGTGAGGTAGTATGAGCCATACTCCACCACGCGGGCTCAGCGCGGATTAACGGAGGGGTGTTTGCAAGGCAAGCGACCAACCTTGCCGTCAGATTTTATCAAGCTAGCCCATAGCCGGCCTTTGACTAGGCTTAACGGCTAATATCAACCGATAGTAGCCGGGACCAACGGCTTAACGTGCCTTCCGAAGCACGGAGATGCTCGTGATATACGCAACTTATATGGTCGGAATGGTCACCCATCCAAACACCGATCGCGCCGTAAGTTGTTTAACTCCGGTATTACTACCAAAGCGCTGCCACCACTGCGCTACGAGCACCTTGTTATACCAAATAAATAATAAAGATTTTGAATTTGATTTGAATTTAAATTTGAATAATCTGTCCCCCCAGGCGGCGGGGCAGCTGGGCATGCTGCTGGCGGCGCAGGCGCACGCGGGGCTCAGCGACACCCCGCTCGCGCGCCGCAAGCGACGCCGACACGACGACACGCCTAACCAGCACAAACGACACTAGCCTACCTAGCTTAAGCTAACTCAGTTTGCAAGACTGTGCAGTATAATGGGCCATTTCCACCAGCCCCCTTCTTCCATCGTTCTTCAAGGCGTACCGCGGGATACCATCCTTACCTTGTCGATATCCCGCCGTTTAGAACTAAGTGCTTCTCATCAACATTTATAATGCGCACGGCAAAAGAGTGGAACTCGCTGCCCGCATCGGTGTTTCCTAGTGACTATAATCCGAATATATTCAAAGTTAGAGTGAACAGGCTTCTTCTGGGCGAGCTCGTTCCATCTTCGACTCCGTCTTAGTCGCACTTGGCTTGGTCTGGAGTCAAGAGCAAACCCATACTAAATTAAAAAAAAAAAATACACGAGGCCAATAGCATTGGCGCCAGCAAAATCGAAACCGTTTTATTTCATTGGATTGGCTTCGTCCATTGGCTTGGGACAATCCGATGCACTGGCCTGGCTCTATTTTCACGAAGCCAATATTGGCCCGGCTTATTAGATTGTCTCGTCTACTGGCCTCGTGTAAATAGGCCATAAGTAAAGCGAATTGCTAATGCGTTGGAAAAATAATAGAATTCATAATAGTAATTAATTAGTTAGTATTAAGTTGATTTTTTTAAAATTTAATTCTTGTCAAAATAATTAACTCAAAATCTCTTTTGCAACTAAAAATAAATATCTGAATTATCTTTTTTGTTTTCTTTTTACATTTATTAATTAATTTTTCTCAATAAAATAGACCAAAGTACAAAATACGATATTAAAATAATAATTTGTCGAAAAATTGCCGCCAAACGCATTAGAAATTTGCAAGACTCATACTTATGTCTCGGAATGATTGTTGTAACAATTTTCTTATTAATAAGAGAACAAAGATCTAGTAATAAATGTGATTTTGTCATACATAATATATTTTATTTGAAATCCTTTAAATTCATCATATTTTCTTTATCAAAAATAAATAAAAACCGACCAAATGCGAGTCGAACGAATTTGCCACGTTTTCCGTGCCAAATCATACTCAGTCAAAAGCCTAACTTCCTTTATAAACGATATTTTTGACGAAACCCGTATCGATGGAAATGTTCCAATATCTCAGAAACGGTTCGTCGTATCAGAAAAATACCGAAATTTGGACCCCCTTTTTAGATAAACTTTACCGATAGAAAAGTCCAAATATCTCGAAAACGGTGCGTCGTATCAAAAAAATACCGAATTTTGGACCCCCTTTTTAGATAACCCCGCAGGTTACCCGGGTCTACCATAATGTGCCCTCAAAACTAAATTACGGCTCCATAATTGACAGACCTCAATCAAAGTTTCACATAGTTTATAGACGACATTTTCGTAAAAACTATACCGATAGAAAAGTCCAAATATCTCGAAAACGGTGCGTCGTATCAAAAAAATACCGAATTTTGTACCCCCTTTTAAGATAACCCCGCAGGTTACCCGGGTCTACCATTATGTGACCTCAAAACTAAATTACGGGTCCATAATTAACTGACCTCAATCAAAGTTTCACATGGTTTATAGACGACTTTTTCGTCAAAACCTATACCGATAGAAAAGTCCAAATATCTCAGAAACGGTGTTTCGTATCAAAAAAATACCGAAATTTGGACCCCCTTTCTAGATAACCCCGCAGGTTACCCGGGTCTACCATTATGTGACCTCAAAACTAATTTACGGGTCCACAATAAACAGACCTTAGTCAAAAACCTAACTTATTTATAGACGACATTTTTAAAGAAACTTATACCGATAGAAAAGTCCAAATATCTCAGAAACAGTGCGTCGTATCAAAAAAATACCGAAATTTGGACCCCCTTTTTAGATAACCCCGCAGGTTACCCGGGTCTACAATTATGTGACCTCAAAACTAAATTACGGGTCCATAATTAACTGACCTCAATCAAAGTTTCACATGGTTTATAGACGACATTTTCGTCAAAACCATACCGATAGAAAAGTCCAAATATCTCAGAAACGGTGCGTCGGATCAAAAAAATACCAAAATTTGGACCCCCTTTTTAGATAACCCCGCAGGTTACCCGGGTCTACAATTATGTGACCTCAAAACTAAATTACGGGTCCATAATAAACAGACCTAAGTCAAAAACCTAACTTATTTATAGACGACATTTTTTAAAGAAACTTATACCGATAGAAAAGTCCAAATATCTCAGAAACGGTGCGTCGGATCAAAAAAATACCGAAATTTGGACCCCCTTTTTAGATAACCCCGCAGGTTACCCGGGTCTACCATTATGTGACCTCAAAACTAAATTACGGGTCCATAATTAACTGACCTCAATCAAAGTTTCACATGGTTTATAGACGACATTTTCGTCAAAACCTATACCGATAGAAAAGTCCAAATATCTCAGAAACGGTGCGTCGTATCAAAAAAATACCAAAATTTGGACCCCCTTTTTAGATAACCCCGCAGGTTACCCGGGGCTACCATTATGTGACCTTAAAACTAAATTACGGGTCCATAATAAACAGACCTTAGTCAAAAACCTAACTTATGTATAGACGACATTTCTTAAAGAAACTTATACCGATAGAAAAGTCCTAATATCTCAGAAACGGTGCGTCGTATCAAAAAATACCGAAATTTGGACCCCTTTTTTTGAAAACCCCACAGGTTACCCGGGTCTACCATTATGTGACCTCAAAAATGACATATGGGTCCATAATTAACTGACCTCAATCAAAGTTTCACATGGTTTATAGACGACAATTTTGACAATACCCGTACCGATAGAAAAGTCCAAATATCTCGGAAACGGTGCGTCGTATCAAAAAAAACACCGGCCAAGTGCGAGTCGGACTCGCGCACCGAGGGTTCCGTACAAACCTGCAAGGTTTACAAAGTTCGTTCATTACGACAATCGAGTCATAACTATGGTATTTTTATTGCAAAATGAAATTCATAACATTACAATGGGGAAAGATGGAGAAGCATAAATATAAGACAAAGATCTCTTTATCGTTTAATATATTTTGTAATGTAACTAAAAATTTAAGGTTTTCGGAATTTTTCCTTTATGTGTGCTATAAAACGTTGCTTCATGCCAAATTTCAAGATTCTAGGTCGACTGGAATTACCCTTTAGGTTTTGATTCCCTTGCGAGTACTTGCGAGTTTCAAAATATGCAGCTTAAATTGCTGTTTCTTTTGATTGCGTTGACATAGAAGTTTGATTTTGTTCAAAGTCATAGAAAAAAAATCGTTTTCGAACGAAAATCACTCGCCATATCCAAGCGAGTTATTCAAAAATAGGGGCCCAGGCGCAGGACCAACTGCTTAACGTGCGTTCCGAGGCACGGGGGTGTCATCGCCACCAACTTGCTGCCTGACTCCGAGCTGTTTCCGAGTACTTTCTAGACAGAATAACCCAGAAACAAATTTTGCCCTGACCCGGGATGAGCTGACCTCTTGTGAATGAGATCTAACCTACCCTCAGTACCGTTACCATGAGTTACGACGGTTTAACTCGCTAGCGACTACGTAAAAAGAGTCTATGGAAAATTGCACAGCGCCCCTAGCGGTCACTTGGAGAACTAAAATTGTTCATACAAAAAGTTAAGTCGTCGCTAGCGAGTAAAACCGACATAAACTCATGGTAACGGTACTACGCGGTGAATAAGTGTGCAAAAATGAACTGTATTTACACATTTCCATTCTTGCGATAACCGGTTGAGTTTATGAAGGAATATATGATTATAATTATGATGACTTCATCCGGTAATGGCTTGGTACAGTCACCGTCAGATATTTTGTAGCAGACAAGGTGACCAAATACTACAGAACAGTTGAAATAATGATAAGTTGTATTCATTACAAGTTACCATTAATATCTGTTCAGAGGTATTTCATTCATCTTGTCTGCTACCAAATATCTATCGGTGACACAAAAGTAGGGTGTCATTGATACTCAAATAAAACACAAAATCAGCTATAATATACATTTTACTTACGTTATACGTCGTTACAACCTCGGCAACACGACATACACACAAAATCATACTATTATAATATGGTGATACAAGATACTATGCTTAGTGGCGCTTATATGGAAATACTAAATAGTCACGTTCGATTCTAGACGAGATCAACTCGTTGTTAGTCCGAGGCGTCCAACTATCATTGAACATTTGCAAAACTACAAAATAATTTTTAAAATGTCAAATACTTAGTGTCAATTTTGTATACACAAAAAAATCATGACTACAAATTTGGTAATATAGTAATAATAACAAAACAATGAATATGTGAAGATATTTTGTGACACAAATAATCTTAATAAACTCGAAATATAATATGTCATAATTGTTTAAGTAAATATTTGAGTTATTTTTTCTAAGATATATTTTATGATATCTCAAAAGTAACGTTCTCTCAACATTCTTCACAAAGTAATAAAAATACGTTAGAATATAGCGTACAGAAAAAACGTATATCAAGAACTATGGAAAAAAATAAACTTTATGCATAATTTTTGTAATTTTCATCTAAGGAATCAACGTTGGTACACAAAAAATAGTTTTTTAAATATCAACAAAAATATATGAAATGTATCCAATATTACAATGAATGTTGGACGAATACAAAGTTGTCAATATAGAGTTTATAATAGTCATAATCGGGTAATTTTACCGAAACCGGTACAGTCATAATTTGGGTTTAGCGATTTGGACTAAATCGCCTGGTCAAGTCCTTGATATTTTTGTCAAATCTTTTGTTTTCAAGTCACATTTTGATGTCATATTTAGGTACCTATCTTTATCCATTTTATCGCAATAACTAGACAACCCATAAATATTATTATTAGTATCAGACATGTTCGTAAATATGAAGTATGAATTTAAAAGTGAATTATTTTCATCACACCGTTTTTATTATAGTCGGCGCGTTAAAAACCGAGTCGTGCGGCCATAATGTCAATAGAAATAGGAACATGCAACGCGTCGCTTTTTCGGTTTGTGCAAGCGAGAAAGAAAGTAAATGACGACTCAATTGATAGCACGCCAACTGTAACAAGATTTTTTTTCAATAATATATCAAAGTTTAGTTTATTATTGATCCTTGATTCAATCCAATTGTGATTTAGGGAGCGTCTGTTGTAGATACTGCTGATATTTCTGGAGAGGTGTGACTGGACTGGAGGGACCTGCAGAAGAACAATATATTACAAAGACCTTATATGTTACATAATATTAGACGACACGTGGTGTAGTGGTTAGCGCTTCTGACTATAGATAGTGCCATCCACGAAGGCGCGCCCCACTCTTTTTTTGATTGATGAAGGTGCGGGGTGCGGGGGGAGACACGCGCGTCAGTTGCGAGCCGGCCGTCATTCAAATATTCAGACACGTCACGAAAGTGGCTCTGCTTAAATTATTTTTAAAATGTCAAGGAAAACCCTGTGTGTTGTACTAAAAAATAAACCTGGTATAATCTACTGTCGTTATTAAATTTACTGAAAGAATTATAATGGTAACTTAAACACCATAAACAATTTTAAATAAATAAAACATGTGGTAACTTATAATATTACCGGGATGTACTTTATCGGGGAAGGCTATAAAACATTTTTAAACATTTTTTTAAATGTTATAAAACGTGCTTACGTATTTCGTTTACGTCAATAGTAAAAATAACGCTTGTGCAGTTTACAAATAATATATTACTTTTCTAGTAACTAACCATACCTACTTAAAACCATATCCAAGTAGAGCATCTTTCCCTTTGAGTGTATTTTTTTAAGTGTGCTTGTCATTCATTAGTCATTAAGATGTTCCAAATTCAATTCAAAAGCTTGCACACATGTACTATAAACGATTTGGACGAGTGGTGGGGCGCGCCTTCGTGGATGGCACTATCTATACTATGCCGGCCGTCGCAAGTTCGAATCCCGCAAGCGGCAAATGTTTGTGTGATGAGCACGAACATTTGTACCTAAGTCATGGATGTTTATATGTATTTAAGTATATATGGGAGACGCCCCCGTTATAATCGTGGTCTGGTACTTCGTACACAAGGAACAAAATTCCTTACTTCGAAACCAGATAATTGGTTGTCTGGCGCATATTTATATTTATGTATATATTCTACCGATTTTCCGTAGACGCGGCCCCTTTTAACAGGAATAGGCCAGGCACGCAGGAGATATTATTGTGTAGTACACGTTTACGGTCACGTGACCAAATGTGTGTTTTGGACAAATTTAATTATTTAAAATATTAATGACCCTGAATGAAATTAATTAATTAGTTTTTTTTTTAATATCTTCATATCATATTTAATCAATAGAAACTACCAACATTGTGACTTGTTCTTAGTGGGAACTAGCCTATTACAAATTTTATAAATGATAAAACTTTATTTTTCAAATGATAATGATAAAATTGATGTATATTTGAAGACTAAAACTTGAGATAAAACGGAACTTTTTGATCGAGTGAAAAATGATGAAAACAGGTAATGAGATCAACATGTAAATTGTTGACTCAACTAAAACTAATTAAACTAATTGTAGTGTATACTCACGTATCGGCTAGTCCGTGTGCGGTACCGGGTCGGCGTGCGCGGGCCAGCCGCCGTGCAGGCGGGAGAACAGCGACGACCCCTCGCAGCCCTCCTGCGACGCAAATAAATAATATAATGAAAATGAAAATATTTATTAGGAATATGAAATAGGTATCAATAACAGAGGCTGACCTGTTCCTTTTAAGTGTGAAATCACTTGTGCCAGGAAAGGTCGCTCTCCCATAGCACGGTTACATAGGTGATCTTATAATATTAATATACTATCAATATATTATTTTGTCTTATCTTATCAATTTTATCTTAATTACATATTAATTAATTACGAGCAGGTGTGTGTGTGTGTGTGTGTGTGTGTGTGTGTGTGTGTGTGTGTGTGTGTGTGTGTGTGTGTGTGTGTGTGTGTGCGTGCGTGCGTGTGTGTGTGTGTGTGTGTGTGCGCGTGTGTGTGTGTGCGTGTGTGTGTGCGTGTGTGTGTGTGCGTGTGTGTGTGCGTGTGCGTGTGTATAAGTGGTGCAGGTGTGTGGATGTGTAATCAAGTGGAGCGATTTATTAAAGTTACATAATATTTATAATTTAATTAATTTTCGTTTTTATAGTACTTTATCACTGGATAAACTTAATAATATAAACTGCACTTGTAGAACGCAACTGTGTCAGACAAAGAATCGAACCCTGTGTCTTACGCTATCCGGGCGTATGCCTGTACCACTCGGCAACCGACAAACTGGCAACTAAGCTTGTTGTAAGACACAGGATTCGATTCATTGTCTCACATAGTTGTTTTTTACATGTGCAATTTATACAACGTGTAACGTTACATGCGCAAAACCAGAAAATAGTTTGATCAGAATAACGAGCAGAATCAATGGAACCACTTTTTAATATAGGTAAAATTTTTCAAAAAATCTTAATTAAACATTTTGCTCTATCTATTTTTAATTTACGAAATTTAATAACTGTAACTCACGAATGCCTCGCTGATGTCATAATGTAACCAAATAACCATATTTTGCCTATATGTATTGTCTGCAGTTATATTATGAAATAAATAAATTAATATGAATATGAATCAAATTATACTATCAATGATAACTTACCTGCCCTTTGTAGAACTTGGACTCAGTCACATGATGAATAGTAACTTCATTATTCAACTTGGATCCAACTCGCAGCCTCTGAAAGTATGGCAACGAGTCCCCGTTGGCCATATGACTGCCCATTTCTTCGTACTTGCCAGGGTTGCCACCGATATCACATTTATCATTGAACAGTGCACTGCGGAACACATTTCTGTCTTCATGTCCAAACGGAGTGTACAATCCAGTGAAATCGTTCCGTTCCTCTTCACGTTTCAACGGAGTCCCAATAGGCTCAGGCCGTTGAATCGGATTGGCAAATAGTGACGAGTCGTTCGAATCGAACGAACGGTTTGATTCGTTATTTGGTCTTGTTCCTATTGGGTTCGGTGACACCACTGGCTTTGGACTGGCATTATCAACATAATACTCCGGAGACAGGAAATTTCTTTGTTGATTGTCATCGTTTGTTTTAAATAATGAATAACCTTCATCGTTCTTTTGGGTGAACGATGCCAAATTCATGATTCTGTTCTGAAATTCATCCTGCTTCGGTGAAGTTCGTTCCATATACTGATTTGGTACGCTTTGTCCCTGGTTATATACATTTGGGTTCACATAATTGTACTGTTGATTGTACATTGGATTCATTTGAGGTGTCTGCGTACGTATACCCATAAGACTCTGTTGGTGCATCATTGACATCAATGGGTTTCTTATTGTGTACATTCCGTTCGACGTGGGAGTAATGGTGGCCTGACACGGAGCTGGTGGCATCGGTATCGGGTCCGGGATTCGAATCTGTTCTGCTTTCTTTTGAACTGGTGTAGTAGAAACCTGCACTGGGGGTAGGTTGGGGTGGAACATCGGGTTGCGTAGTGTGACCATCTTGGCGTCTTGCTTGGCCTCTTCAGTGGCCGCCTTTTTGGCCTTTTTCTTGGCCTTTTTGGACTTCCCGGCGGGCGGCGCCGGCGGTTCGGGCACGATTATCGGTTTTGGTGGTTCTGTGGATAAAAAAATTACGTAAATTAAGTTTTAAAAGCCAAATGCATACTTCTGTTAAATTATAATAATATTGGATGATAGTCCAGTTCTCTCGAACACAAAACCGTTACCATGGAAACATGTGCGCGCCATGCCAGGTAAGCGTACTGCTAATTTGCTTCATCAGTCCGACGCGGGGGTGAGGTAAGTCAGACTGGGAAGGGGAGGTGAGTGTCCGTTCTGTATTTAGTACTTTTATATATTCTGTGCCCATGATATGGGTATCAAATAAAAGGGTTTGCTGTCAGGAATACAAAAAAAGTCACGTGACTTAAATTCAACATGGCGGACATCCAAGATGGCGGATTGGCAATTAGAAATGCACCCCCAATGATAAAATGAAAGGGTTTGCTGGCAAAAAGCGTGTTTTTTAAACTATTAATTATATAAAGTTTTTAAAAGTCTGTCGACGAGTTATCTCTAGTGGCAGTTAAACATCGCATTTTTGGGAGACCTTTAAGGTACCTGTGCATCTATTCGCGCAAGATACAAATATCTTTACATTTCGGGCAACGAAAAATACTAAATACAAACTGTCCCTTTCTCAATAGAAATCTTAGCATGCCGTGAAAGCACATTTAAGGATTAATTTCTAGTTCAACTCTATTTTAATGGCTTAGAATATTTTTTAACACTCAGTGTCATATTTTATTCTTAAAAGATTAAATAAGAAACTAAAAATGTTCACACGGGCGGGACTCGAACCAGCATCTTTCTGGCTAACCGGGCCAACTGCTCTTTCAATCGAGCTACCGTGCCGTCGGTCCGACCGCGCGAAATTTTTGGTCTCTTATAGATACGTCATTGCGTGACGTTAGCGCCATCTACCCGTCTGTTTATGCAACAGCGGGCCAAGTAGTTATTCTTTACAGAATAAATTCAACTTGGAAATGATAACGATTATTCAATGTTTTAGTTATTTTTTTGGTAGCTCAATTAAAAATCAAAATCAAAATAGCATTTATTGCTTTTGTTATAGGTATTGCTTTTGTTTAATTGGAAGAGCTGTTGGCCCGGTAAGCCAAAAAGATGCCAGTTCGAGTCCCACCCGTGCGCAATTTTCGGTTTCTTATTTCATCTTTTAAGAACTCTATTTTAATCGTGTATTGTAACGTTGTAGATTTTGTCATTTACGTTCGCGTTAAACTGAACGTCGAATGGCTCAATAAACTCTGTCCATGGCCATGAAACTTTGCATAGACAAGACAGAGGTTGACAGATGACGTTTGTTTGACGTTGACAACGAGTGTCACAGTTTTAAGACGCGATGTAACCTGTGGCCTTACTCTGGACACAAAACCCGATCCAACGGTTATAGCCATCCCTGTCACTCATACCAGGCCGTGTATGCGTGTGACAAGGATGGCTATATTCATTGGATCGGGTTTTGTGTCCAGAGTAAGGCCCCTGATGTATGTTCCAATGGAGATAAACAAATAAACAGTTAGGCACGTACCGGGCGCGGCGTGCGAGAACACCATCATGGCGGGGTCGGCGTGGATGACGGGCGCGGGCCGCGCCAGCGGCGTGGGCGCCGCCGCCAGCGAGCCGCACTTCCACAGCGGCTGCACGGACAAACACAACGAAATTATAAATATTTGCTTTATATTGTTTTAAACTTTCATGGTCACTAACATTAGAATAGTTAGATACGGGATTGCTACCATGTACATTATTATTTATGAGCTACGGAGTAACTCTGTGATCGTGGCGCTTGCAACGGTGCCGAAATATCGGAAGCTCATATAGTAGATTGTTATACAAGGGGAGAAAGCGACCCATTTCACTCGAGATGTTTCTGGCGCTCGAACGAAGTGAGAGCGCCAATAATTCGAGAGTGAAATGGGTGCTTTCACCCGAGTTATAGAGAGATTAAATTTACAAAAGTGGTTGTAGATGTCTTGGTGAGGTATTATGTAGTTCAGCGAGAAAGGAAAACTCAAGTTTTGAACAAAATATGACAGTTGATTTACAGTACTAACAACATCTAACACGATTAGAAAGAATAACGGCACGAATACATGAAAACAGAGTACAAAAAAGCAGAAAATATCAAATAGGTAATTAAAATCTTTGTAAAGAATATCGATCGTTTTTTTTCCACAGATAATAACAGAATCCAAAAATAATTTCTTTTTTTTATAAAAGTTTTAACGGCTTTGGACGAATCCTTCCTGAAATGACACTGACAATATAAAACTTAAAAAAATCATCTTGGCATTATGGCGGGCAGCCAAATATTTTAATTATTAATTGAATTAAAATTAGAAATTTTATATTTTTCATCAACGATTATACATAATACCTACACAATATGATTTTCAATTTATAGCTAAGCAGAAATGTTTGTTATTTTAATAACATGATGTGACTCAATTATCTTTGGTCCAAGCTTTGACTGCAGGCCTTGACTCTATGCCATGTCAATTAAAACTAAATTACTTTCCACCCTAGGGATGGATAAGCTATTTTCCACCCGGCTATCTACACAGGAAAGTTCTATTTTCCGAACAGGAGAGATGAAAAATAATAACGTACATGGTAGCAATCCCGTACCTAACTATTCTAATATTTGCTTTTATAGGTAGACCGCGAAATTGAGACCTCGCCTGCGGAGCGACAAGGCATGGGGGGCAGACGAGGTCTCAATGAAGCGGTTTACAGAATATACTGTAAACATTTCACATTAAACATTATAAAAAACGTTCGTAAAAAGCTACTGTGTACGCTACCCTGGCTATTAAGTTTGTTTAGTGTCAAAACACTATACAAACAAGACTAAAAGTATAAACATTTACTTTTAGAACACACTGTAAAGATTACACTCAATGTCTTAGATACATAAGGTAACATGCCAAACAAAAACAAAACCTGATTGTTTAATGTATTAAGATTTTTTTTAAAGTTTTACATTATAATAAATGGGTTGCATAATGTATCGTGTTCATAGAGAAGTTTAATATTGAATGGAATCACAAGTAACATTAATAAATAGTCAATTCCTTGATAAAACTACATGCAATTTCTAATAATAGTGTCAAAGACTCGCTCCCTCTGCAGCAATAAATTATCTCTCTGTCACACTCACAGGCCTTAGGGGAAACGTAATGTTCCACCATTATAGTGCCGATATGAATACTTTATTTAATTAAGTGTTTAATTCCGTTAAAAAATCGGAAATCACAATAAATTGGGTGTACATAACAATTATTATAAGACTCACGATTCCCTGGAAGAATACAGGCAGCTATCGATAAGTGTATGGGCGTACGGTGCACTCCCCATCGCATGAATGATTCTTTGACATTACTATAAGGTATGTGTTTTAAGGAACAGTAGGATACTCTGGGTTAAGTAAACTCACCACAGATTTAATAGAAGGCGGTTCTTTCTTTTCGGCTGGTTGCACTCTAGTCAATGTGATACCCGGGGGTAGTCTCAAATCTGCAACCTGCAAAACAAAATACTAGTATAAAAAAATCGACGACAGTCACATTACTGAAATTTCTCCTGAATGTAACAAATACTTAACAACAAAAAATATATTCAGCCATAAACGAAATAATCATATATGCATACAAACATACAGGTCAAATAGAAAATCTCATTTTTAACATTAACACCTAACATTATTATTTGACATTGTTAATTTCTCATTAATACTTTAAAATTGAAAAATAAAATAATACGTCCTTTTTAAAAACCTTACATTTTGTAATGTTTTAAGGCATATAAATAAACATTACATATAAATTGCACTAGTAAAAAGCAACCGTGACTCTGTGACAGACGGGGAATCGAACCCCGTGTCTTACGATATCCGGGCGTATGCCTTTACCACTCGGCCACCGTCACATTAACAAGCCTGTTGAATTTTGCAAGCGCTTTCTTCAACGCCTAGGCTGCGTGATCTCATAACTGTTGTGAGATTGCATACGCCCGGATAGCGTAAGACACGGGGTTCGATTCCTCGTCTGTCACAGAGTCACGGTTGCTTTTTACAAGTGCAATTTATATTATTAAGTTTGTATAGTGACGAAACACTATAAAAACAAAAATGAACTATAAACATTACATACCTGAACGCCACAACTGAGCTGCTCCATAATGCTGCAAGATGCTGGTTTCTCACTATCAACGTTGTTACACTGATTCTGTAACAACACCAACGATTAAATTAATTGTAAACTAATTATAAATTATTCTAATTAAGAGGATCGTGTGCAGGCGTAACGCAGCGCGAGTATTCATACATTTCGAACGCCAACGGTCGAAATATGCTTGCGGGCGGAAACGTTTTACTACCCGTAAATCTATATGGCATGAGACAAATTTGGTCTCATTCGTTTTCATACATCCTGAACTACGCTTGTACGTCTTCGATTTTTTGTATAAAGGCTTGATTAGTTAAAAATGGACGAAAATCCGAAGAGGTTTTTTAGTCAAAAAAGTGAATGTTTAGGTTCTTATATTTTCTGTAACATACATTATTTAAAAAAAAAAGAAGTACGAGCATAGTTGACAAAGTATCTCTCGCATGTAAAAAAATTGACAAAATGGGACAACGTTTAAGGGGTGGAAAACGTATTCTCTTTTTGTATGGAAGCTTGCGCGCACACGATCCTCTTAATACCTATTAACCTATTTTCAAACAAGTTCATAAATGCCAAAGATGCCACAGTGAATAATATAATTTGGCGAGGTTCTCGTAGCGCAGTGGTGGCAGCGCTTTGGTAGTAATACCGAAGTTAAGCAACTAACGGCGCGGTCGGTATTTGGATGGGTGACCATTCAGACCAAATAAGTGGCGTACATCACGAGCATCTCCGTGCTTCGGAAGGCACGTTAAGCAGTTGGTCCCGGCTAATATCCGTTGGTATTAGTCGTTAAGCCTAGTCAGAGGCCCTATGGGCGGCTTGATAAAGTCTGACAGCAAGGTTGGTCGCTAGCCTTGCAAACACCCCTCCGCCAATCCGCACTGAGCCCGCGTGGTGGAGTATGGCTCATACTACCTCACATTTGAGGTAAGGCCTTTGCCCAGCAGTGGGATGCTTACAGGCTAAGTGGTGCTTCAAACTCTTGACAGCGCTCTCCCATATGCCGCCTGCTGAAGGGAAGGCTGGTGCATTGAAGTGCCACTGTATATCGTTGTCGTTAATCTTGCTGATAAACTCTCCATCCATTGTTTGGAGGATCTCCTTGTACTCTTAACTTTAATAATTAGCATTTAAAGAAAATATATAAACGTACCTTTTTATTGACGAGCTCAATAGTAGTGTCGGGCGTGATATTGACCGCTTTGGGCTGTTCCTTCTTCTTTTCTTTCTTCTTGCTGGTCTGTTCCTGTTGTGGCTGTTGCTTATTCTGTTTGGCAGCTGGGGTTGCCACTGCTGAAAATTATATATTTTTATTAATAATATTATATATAAAATTGTCGTGTTGATGATTGTTCGTTCCCGTACTCCTTCGAAACGGCTTGACCGATTCTCAAACCCCTTAGACGGGGCCGGGGCTGGGGTGGGACGGGGCCGGGGCGAAACGGTGTCAAGGTAGCTTAGAACCAGGAGGACATAGGATACATTTATCCCGTTCGACGGGGCCGGGACTGGGGTAGGACGGGGCCGGGGCGAAACTATTTTCGCTGGGACCGCTTAACTTTTAGAATCACGAGGCTGGGCGGGACGGAGCCGGGGCGAAACAATTTTCGCTGGGACCGCTTAACTTATAGAATCACGAGTCTGGGCGGGACGGGGCTGGGGCGGTTTCGTGGTAAGGAATTATCTTCCTTGTGTTATGAAGTACCAGACAACGATTATGACGGGGGCGTCTCCCATAAATACTTTATAACATCCATGATTTAGGTACAAATGTTCGTGCTCATCGTGCATCATCGTAATCGTGGAACGGGGCTGGGGGCGAAACAAAGTTCGCTGGGTCCGCTAGTAAGACTATAATGCTACGCAAGATAGTAAATAAAATAAATAAATAAAATAAAATAAAAAAACAGTGTTTATTACTTGGTATTCGTATTCAGTCTGATAGGTCATGCAGAAAGATTGTACTAGTAATGGGTGCAGGCGAATGTTGTTAATAGAAATTAATGACGCAACAAAATATTGTAATACACTCCATTCATCTTTGCTAGTCCAACGTTATAAACAATCTTTTTGTAAGTTTAAAAATAATATCAGCAAATAAAAAAAAAAAAAAAAAAAAAAACTGTCAAAAAGTGCCTGTGTCTCACGTAGTAATTTTTACGAAAACAAATAACTATCGTACTTTTTAGTGCTAAAACCTGCCTTAAATGTTTCTCTAAAACATAATGGTGTAACTGTGTCGTTATCTTAATCAAGAAACAAGTACTGTGTCGTGAGATCTATGGACTAAAAGTGCTATGAACATAACCTCAAAACAGCTGTTTAGTGCAATGTCACTGACCTTATTACGTGGTGAATAATATAAATAGCTCTCGCTCTGACTCGCTTAGCACGCTATATTCCATCTCTGTCGTTCACTCATTGCCACAGGTGCACTAAATATTATATCTAGTAAATGCTTATCGCACTGTATCTGCAGCTACTACGAACGTAATAATCAACAGCAAAACATCTTGCGATCTTGCCATCTTATCACTTATCACAATTATCACAATGAATTGCTTGGGGTGCAAAAACACTGTCAACCAATCTGAACTCCTGGCTTGCTCAGCTTGTAAGGCAAGCTATCATTACCTCTGCGTTAACTTTACGAAGTCATACTACATCTCGAACGCTAAACAGTTACAGAGGTCCTGGCTGTGTGACGCGTGCGCAAATATCGGCCGACGGGCTCGCAATGACGACACTCCCGCCCGCTCGCCCTTCCGGGTTCACACTGACAAAGAAGCGGTGATTGAACAGGCTTCTTCGATCGCAGCCGTAAATCAAGCTGATATGTCATGCGATGATTCATTCATTGCGAACTCAATCGAGCGTAAGGCATTTCCAGATCCCGAAACGTCGATTACTATGAGACAGTTCAGTGAATTGATCGATATAAAACTGGATAGCATTCGTGCTACACTATCATTGGAAATACAAGAAAAAATCAGAAGTGAATTAAAAGCCGCTACAGCCGACTTGAAAAACGATATGACCGTCTCATTTGATTACATGGCCGCTGCACATTCAGATACAAATAAGGCTTTAGTTCAAGCCAACGACAAAATCCATCACCTGGAAGAACAAAGTGCGAAACTCCAGTCACAAATTAGTGCACTTGAAACTCGCTTGGCTTTATCAGAAAAAACATCTAGGAGTAACAACCTTGAACTGCAATGTGTTCCTGAGCGCCGCAACGAAAACCTGGTACTACTGTTCAAGAAACTCTGCGAACAAATTAAGCTCCCTATTGCTGACAACGACATACAAGCATGCCGCAGAGTGGCAAAGCTAAACCCCTCATCTGATAGACCCAGGAACATACTCGTGACCCTACCATCAGAACGTCACCGTGATATACTTATATCAAGTTTTAAGCGATATAACAAAAACAACTCGAAAAATCCACTTACCTCAGCTGATATCGGCATCGCAGGCGACCAGCGACGTATCTTTGTTGCGGAACACCTATCCAAAGAGTGTAAGGACCTTCACGCCGCTGCACGAAAACAAGCAAAAGACAAGGGCTTCAAGTATGTCTGGGTGAAGTACGGTCGGGTATATATAAGAAAAAACGATACGTCTCCTGCTCTGTATATAAAAGATAACGCCAGTTTAGTAAAACTTCTAAACTAATTGAAATTATTTTATATTGTTATCTAATTGTACAACTTAATACATTATATTTATAAACATTCATAGAAAACAATAATATAACTCTCTAAACTTGTTGTTATATATTTTTCAATATATTTATATTTTTTTATTATTATCACATTTACAATCAAAAATGAAAATTTTCTATCAAAATGTCAATCGTATAAGAAGCAAGTTAAATCAGCTATACTTAAGCGTACTAAATGAAAATTACGACATCATTTGCTTATGCGAAACTAATCTCGATTGTTCTATTTCTAACGCAGAGTTTATGGACGATAGGTATGTTGTGTTCCGGCGAGATAGGGAAACAACACACTCAGCAAAGCTGTCAGGCGGGGGCGTCTTACTAGCTATAAAAAAGAACTTCAACGTCACCAGACGTCGCGAATTAGAAAGCACCTTGGAGGACCTCTGGATCACGATTAGTAAGAAAACTGGATCAGGTGAATTTTCCTTAAACATATACTTAGTCTACTTGCCTCCTGATCTGAAAAGCGCCCAAATAAAATATTTTTACAATCACTGCTCTAATAGGCTGCTTGAGGTCAATAACCTAGATAGTAAAATAATTATTCTTGGCGATTTTAATATACCTACTTTGACTTGGACTCCCGACGTTATTCACCCATCGCGTATGCTCCCAGGTAAGGCTCAGGATGTCAAATCTTCACTGCTTTTGGAACTATTGGAGTTGGGTGGACTATACCAGTACAATCATGTTCATAACTCTAGCGACAAGCTACTTGACCTCTTCTTGGCTAACCACTCAGATCTGACCTTGTCAGAATGCAATCCTCTATCTACACCTGATCGCCACCATCCAGCTATTGAGATCGAGGCATGTGGTATTGTAACTTGCTCAAAAAATACTAAATCTCATGTGCAAACCCTTAACTATCGCAAGTGTGATTTTGGTAAATGCACGGAGGATATTGTAGGTATAGACTGGCCCAGTATACTTTGCCATGGCAATGTTGACTTAGATGTTGACGCATTTTATGACGTTTTAAAAAGGATTATTGCCTCAAATACCCCATGCAGGCGAGTTAACCGAACTGGGTTTCCAATTTGGTTTTCCGAAGCCTTGAAAGCTTGTATTATCGAAAAGAAAAAAGTTCATAAAAGATACAAAAAATACCACAACCCAAGAGATTATGATGAATTCTGCTTACTACGAACCAGATCTAAGAAGCTTATTAAAGTATGTTACGACTCGTTTATACAGAGTATCGAAAAGTCTCTATCGGAGACCACTAAGTTATTTTTCTCATTTGTAAAAACTAAAAAATCTACGCCTTCAATTCCTAATACTATTAAGTTTGGAACCAAAGTAGCAACTGGAGACTCAGCAGTGGCTGAACTTTTTTCAGAGTATTTTTCCTCGGTCTTTGAGGCTCATACTAGCAGCACACCACCCGTAGATAGCGTAGAACCCTCAATAAATTACACTTTGTCTAGGACACAGATATCAAGGGAGTGTATTCATAAGAAACTTCTAGCCTTGGATGCAAACAAGGGTGCTGGGCCAGATGGGATTCCTCCACTCTTCATCAAAAACTGTGCCAAAGCACTAACAGAACCACTGTTTACAATACTTAATAAATCGTTGCTCAACGGCACATTCCCTAGTAAATGGAAGGAAGCGCATGTAATACCTATCCATAAATCAGGTGATACCAATGATTGCTCCAACTATAGGCCCATAAGCATACTGAGCTGCTTTGCTAAAATATTTGAATCCCTCGTCTTTGATCAGCTGTACCACCATTTTCAGCCATTCATCTGCCACCAACAACATGGGTTCGTAAGAGGTAAATCGACGGTAAGTAACCTGGCAGAGTACACTGATTTCATCTGTCAATCGTTTAATGGGCATGGTCAGGTCGACTCAGTCTATACAGACTTCCAGAAAGCGTTTGACAAGGTCAACCACAGGATAATGATACACAAGCTCGAGTCCATGGGTATTCATGGTAGTCTCTTGCGTTGGCTGAAGTCTTACATTTCTAACAGGACTCAACTAGTCGCTTTAAAAGGTTGTCGCTCTGAACCGGTATGCATAACGTCCGGTGTCCCTCAGGGATCACATTTAGGCCCCTTGATGTTTATAGTATACATAAACGATCTCATCCCGAGGCTCCAAAACACATCTTTATTATACGCTGACGACCTAAAAATTTTTACACGCATAAACTCCGTCAGGGACTGTATTCAACTCCAAAGGGATATCGATACAATAGCAGATTGGTGTAAATCCAACAAAATGACCCTTAGTATAAAAAAGTGCTCTGTTGTTACTTTCACTCGTATCAAATCTCCAGTAGTTTTCAACTATTGTATTGGCGGAATAACGCTCGAGCGAAAATCAGTAATACGCGACTTGGGGGTTGTATTCGATAGTGTGCTCAGCTTCACTCACCACTATGAAGCAATATTTAAGAAATGCAACAGTCTTTTAGGATTCATATGTCGGGCGTCTAAAGATTTTAAATCCCCTAAAAGCTTAATTGCACTCTATAAGTCCCTAATCCTCAGCCAGCTGGAGTATGCCTCCCCGATTTGGTCACCTCAATATAACACCCATGTTGATAGGCTAGAATCCATCCAAAGACGCATGGTGAGGACCCTTACATACCGCTGTAGGTTAAAACGAGAGCTTACGACATACGAAGATCGCCTCCATCATTTCAAACTCAAAAGCCTCGAGTCTCGGCGAAAAATAGTTGATTTAACTTGTTTCTACAAAATACTGAACGGTTCACTAACCACCACCCTTCTGACCGAAATTTCTATTCGAGTTCCCAAAAAGTCTCCCAGACATGATCGTCCATTCTCAATTCCACTATGTAACAATAACGTATCCTCTCACAATCCAATTTACAGAATGTGTCGAAATTACAATGACTTACTTAACAGACCGGACAATGTACCAGACATATTCGGATCATCATTGCGTACATGGAAAACCGGCCTCCATAAAATTGTAAATTAAAATTATCAGTTCTAGTATAATTATATATTACCTACTGTTTAAGTATTTATGTAATTATTATTATTATCTGTAATTGTATGTACGTATGAAAATATCTATTAGGTATATTGAGTTATATTCTCTCTATCTACTTCTGTTTTTTTTTTAATATAGTTTAACTAATTGTAATAATTTGGCTACGTTTGTTCTAAGTTTTATTCTATTGTTTGATACTTTATCATGCTATGTGCACATGTTTTGGAGTTACAGTGTATTAAAGCTAGCATACCTTAGATACTATATTATGTAACTGTCTGTAATTCTGTTTTGTGTACTCAATAAATAAATTAAATTAAATTTAATATTTAATTAAAAAAAGATCACAGTATTGAACGATGAATTAGCTATGTATGTTGTAAGTTTTGTGTTCATCTCGTTTTAAAAGGAATATTTTCGCTAAAAAGAAACGTCAAGATTGTTTACAATACTCGACTAGTGAAGATAAACGGACTTTACTATGAACTCTTAATAGCAAACATGTTATTGTTTTTTGCATTGATTATGAATCATCTATATATATAAAAGAAAGTCGTGTTAGTTACTCCACTTATAATAACTCAAGAACGGCTGAACCGATTTAGCTGAAAATTGGCAGGGAGGTAGTTTAGAGCCAGGAGAAGGACATAGGATACTTTTTATCCCGTTAGACGGGGCCGGGGCTGGGGTGGGATGGGGCCGGGGCGAAACGGTGGGGAGGTAGCTTAGAACCAGGAGAAGGACATAGGATCCTTTTTATCCCGTTCAACGGGGCCGGGGCTGGGGCGGGACGGGGCCGGGGCGAAACAAAGTTCGCTGGGACCGCTAGTTAGAGATAAAGCAATGTAAACGCTCGAGAGCAATTCAATTCAATTCAATTCTTTATTTAAATAGAAACACGGTACATTTGGGTGGACATTCACAATAAATAGTTCGACATGTCTCGCCGAAATGTATTGCTCGAGCTCGTAGTGTGGTTGAATTGGACTGTAATCTCAATGAGAGCTACCGTTTTCGTGCTCACTAGTTGGCGCCACTGTCGCGTGAGGTCCAGAATATAGCTTTTATGGTGTGTAATTGTCATGATGGAGAGATAAAAAATCAAGTTTGCCATTAAATCTTAATATTACAATACATCGGGCATGCCGCAGTCCAGCATTGTTAGGAAAAGAGAAGTAAGTACACAAGTCATTAAAGATTTAACATTTATTTTCTTAGTCCCCCTTTTAAAACACTCATTCATTGATCCGTAACTAGTATTTGCCATAACTAATGAAAATTATTGCAAAATATTCGAAACATTAATCTAAATAGAAATAAACCCGCACATCTAACCCACAAACAGTGACATTTGACATTTCGGAGACCTCACACTACACAAGCGCCCCTAGCGGCGAATTCATACGCGTTAGCCCTCATTACAATGAGTCAATGAGCTAGTTGGATAGATTGTGATGTTTATTTATTTATTTAAATATTGGTACACAAACAGATCGTTGTCATTCCAGAACCACAAATCAAAAACAGCATTATTTAACAAGACAAAGATCCAAAATTAGCGTACACAGCATGCTTAATGTTAAATAAAATAATGCAACACTATAAAATAATATTATCTTAACATAAAATAAAATTATGAATACATTAAACAATTATATTGAAGGACGGGGTCGAAAACGCTCATTTATATTTAAAAATATCGCTGACAGCTCTCTTAAAGCGCGGAAAGTTGCCGTTGAAAAGATCGATGTCTCTACCACTGCGAGCCATTTCGTTGTATGAACGACACATCCTTACTATGGGATTGAAAAAGGAAGTGTTGTTTCTATAAACCTGAAGCGCAAATATGTTCGGGTTTCGAGATCTGTACAAGGTGTTGAAGTTGAGTGAAGACAACAGATCTGGGGTATCGATAGCCGAATGCACTATTTTGTGAAGACAGAGTAGGTCATATCTGTTCCGACGGGAATGCAAAGATATCATTTTGAACTTGGAAAGCTTATCAATGTAGACTTTAAGCGGTCTGCTCATGTTGTACCGGTAGCAGATATACTTTAAACATTTTTTTTTCTGCACTTTTTCGATGGCATTGACATGGACAGTGTAGTGCGGGGACCACACCGGACAGCAATATTCCAAAACACTCCTTATCAGACTAAGGTACAAGCACAACATACTACGAGGCCTCTTGAAATCTTTGGTAGTTCTGATTATGAAACCTAGCAGTTTATTTCCCTTATTAATGATATATTCGTAATGCTGGTGGAATGTTAACTCCTCATCGAAGTAAACACCTAGGTCTCTTACAACCTGTTTTCTGTCCAATACGTTGTTCTGAATGTGATACCGATGAATATATCTGTTTTTCTTTTTGGTGAAGGTAATGACACAACTTTTGCTAACGTTAAGGCTCATCTTATTCAAAGCACACCAGTCCGACACAGCATTGAGATCTCTCTGAAGCTCTGCACATCCAGATATATCAGTGACATCCGTGTAAATTTTCAAATCATCTGCATAAAGCAGAGATTGACATGACAGTCGCTTGATCAAATCGTTTATGAAGATCACAAATAGGAGTGGTCCTAAATGTGATCCCTGTGGAACACCCGATGATACCGGAATAGCAGTAGATGAAAAGCCCTTTACTGCTACTAATTGAGATCTGTTTCTCAAGTAGGACGCCACCCACCTCAACAAACACCCATGTATACCGTATAACGATAGTTTGTGGCATAGAAGTGTGTGATCTACTTTATCGAAAGCCTTGCTGAAGTCGAGATATAGAGCATCGGCCTGACCACCTGTAGCAAAAACATGGCAGAGATAGTTTTTAAACTCCAAGAGGTTGCTCAAAGTCGATCTTCTTCTAACAAATCCATGCTGTCTATCAGATATGTGCGCACTTAGGTGATTGTAGAGAGGCCCATAAACTAATGACTTAAAGAGCTTTGCAATACAAGGAAGGATGCTTATTGGCCGATAATTTGAGCAAGATGTCTTATCACCCGATTTAAATATAGGAATGACACTGGCCACTTTCCAGCGGGAAGGAAACACTCCAGCTGCAATTGATTTATTAAACAATAAACACAACGGCAGCAAAAGTTCCTCACAGCAGTTCTTCAAAAGCTTAGGGGGGATCCCGTCAGGTCCTGCACCCTTGTTTGTATTTAAGGCTTTTATTTTTAAGGCAATATCCTGTTGCGTAAACTTAAAAGAATGCTGTGTTAAGTTTACAACTGCGGGAAGATCTAGAGGCTCATTCGAAACCGATGAGGTAGGATTTTCATATACCGAACCAAAGAATTCAGAAAATAGTTCGCAAATGCCTTGACCATCTGAAGACTCCTTTCCATTATAAAACATTGTGTAAGGGATTGTTGCTCTACCCTTCTTTCCATTCACATACCTCCAGAATGATTTTGGGTCATCCTCTAAACATTCCTCAACTGAAGACACGAAAATGTCATGACATTCGGTTATTAGCCTTTTGCATCTCGAACGAAGAAGAGCGAAAGTGTCATAGTCCCGCGGGTTGCCAAACTTTTTATATCGACGGTGATATTTTGACTTTTCTCGTATACATTTTATTAGTGCTCTACTGTACCACATAGGGTATTTTGCTACCGCACTCTTCGTCCGTGGTGTGTGCCTTGAAATAAGTTCGTTAAGTTTCAGATAGAATACATCGACACACTCATCAATATCACCGGGCGACAGCAAGTTTCCCCAATCAACGCAGCTTAAATCTGCGTAATATGTTTGCTACAAGTAGTTGAAGTAACCAATCCTGAGAATGAGATAGTGGTCATTCTGTAGTCATTTCGAATTATCTAACCAAGTGTTGTAAATTCTATAAACACGTAGCGCCACCTATTGGGCATTTGTCACATCTCCATGTTAGCTTAAGATAGGTGCCATGGTAGCTAATCATACCCAAGGCGCATAGATGGCGCCACGGGTAAAACATACTGTTTTATCATAGATTTGTAAATACTGTTTTCCCGATTCATAACTTTTTACTTTTGCTCTGCGGCTTCCTACATACAGGACAATAAACTGGCTGGCACAACTTTTGGGGTTTCATTATCACCACCAAGTTATCTACAATATCAATAATCTGGTTTATTTTTATATTACACAGATTTTGCTACAGCTTTTTAAGCGTAACTATCAACCAATTAGATAACGTCACGTAAGTGGCAAGAATATATTAAAACCTTTTTCAATTTCCGCTTAGTAATTAAAAAATATATAAATGATATATAATTCGAAACTCCCTAACATGTGAAATTATAGTAAACTCACCATTCTTCTCCTGTTTATTCTCCTTCCCCTTCTTCTCATTCTTCTCCAGCTTCTTCTCCTTCTTGCTCTTCTCTTCTTTCTTCGGTTCCACCTTCTTGACCTCCGCCTTCTTGTCCGCCTTCTTGGCTGGCTCAGTCTTGGCCGGTTCGGTTTTCTTGGCATCAGACTTTTTGGATTTCTGCTCCTGTTGTAACCGTTTTCTTTCTTCTTCTTCAGCCTGAGAATTAATATTGTTTTTATATATAAATTGGCCTTTGCCCAGCAGTGTGACAGCAACCGATAGTAAAAAATATATAAAAATCGTATCTATTTATAAACAGTATCCTATTTGCAATATCCAGACTGGATATTGTACCGATTGTGTATGAAGAAATAGCTTCAACGAAGAGCGTTGCTAGTTAAAAAAAAATATGAAATGAATATTTATTTGCTATTGATTGATTTGAATTGATTGGTTTATCGATGAAGCTTGAACTTATGTTAACTTATGTCTTATGTTAATAAACCAATCAATTGATAAAATCGAATAAAGTATATTTGATAAGAAATTTATAAAGATTATGCTTTATAGCAATAAATAAATCAACAAAATGGTTACTTAGATCTATTATTTTAAGCTGTAGTGACTTAAATACTGGCATGCATGCTCATTACACAAACAGTTATCGGATACATGTTAGCGGATTAATCAGTGAGAGTATGTCCAACTGAAGCGTGAAGCGAAAATATAGGATTTTCTAAAGTTTTTAAGATGTCATCAACATAGTTTGTAAAAGCTGGACAAAACAGTCTTGATTTTTTAGACCGATAATTTGATGCATTTATATTCCTTGTAAAACAAGATAAACACAAAACTTACAACATACATAGCTAATTCATGGTTCAACACTGAGATCTTTTAAAATAAAATAGCAAATACATTTTATTTGCTGACTATTACATTTTATGTTAAAATTAACAAAAATATTGTTTACAATGTTGGATTACAGCAAATATAAATAAATAAAATAATAAATAAATATCCTTGGACATTTCACACAGCGCCATCTGGTCCCAAACTAAGCAAGGCTTGTACTATGGTAACCAGACAACGGTTATAAACATACTTAAATACTTTTTTTTTTTTTGTAAATACATACATATTATACATAGAAAACACCCAGACCACTACAAACAGACATGTTCATGCACACAAATGTTTGTAATGTGCGGGGATCGAACCCGCGACCTCTGGCGCAGTAGCCAATTTCTTAACCACTGCGCCAAATCGGTCGTCGTCGTAAATATGAATGGAGTTTAATACCTGTTGCTTAGCGAGCGCTTTCCGTTGCTTCTTTGATAATGGAGGCGCTTCCTCGACCGGCGGCGGCTGCGCTTTCTGCTTCACTTCGGCCGCTCGCTTCGCTTCTTGCTTTGCTTCTTTTTGCTTTTTCTGAAATAGTAGATTGTTATACAAGGGGAGAAAGCGACCCATTTCACTCGAGATGTTTCTGACGCTCGAACGAAGTGAGAGCGCCAATAATTCGAGAGTGAAATGGTGCTTTCACCCGAGTTAAACATACTATTTTTCATTTCGACTGTGAGGAAAAACATTAAATTTACAATAGTGGTTGTAGATGTCATGGTCAGGTATTATGTAGTACAGCGAGAAAGGAAAACCCAAGTTTTTGCACAAAAAGACAGTTAATTTACAGTTCTCCAAACATCTAACATGATTAGAAAGAATAACGACACGAATACATAAAAACAGTACGAAAAAGCAGACGATACGAAATAATTAAAATCCTTGTAAAAAATATCGATCGAATTTTCCCCACAGATAATAATTGACAGAATTTAAAAAAGTAGGCATAGAGTTCAAAAAGAAAAAATGACACTGACATGTAAAATAAAAAAAAAGTGTCATCTTGGTATTATGGCGGGAAGCCGAATATTTTAATCACAGATTAGTAATATGTATATTTTAATTTTAGATTGAATCAATTGAATATTTTTTATATCAACGATCATAATAAACATGTTTTTCAATGTATAGCTAAGCAAAAATGTTTATTATTTTACTAATATGATGTGACACAATTACCTTTGACCCAAGCTTTGACTGCATGCCTTGACTCTATACCATGCCAATTAAAACTAAATTACTTTCCACCCTAGGGATGGATAAGCTATTTTCCACCCGGCTATCTACACAGGAAAGTGCTATTTTCCGAACAGGAGAGATGAAAATTTTATTTGTGGGTTTTGATGTGCAATCAGTGAATTGTAAAAATTGTTTACGTTGATTTAGTTTTTTAAATACCTTTTGAGTGCCTTTAGCTATTTGGTTGATATGCGCTAGCGCCTGCTCCCAGGTTTGCTTCCCGCTTGGCTCCTTCTGTTTCTGTTTGTTGTTGGCTTCTTCAGTCATGGTAAGTACTACAACAAACATTTGCATGTGAAAATACACGTTTTTTGGACCTTATTGAACCACCGACAAGATGGACAGACGACCTTGTAATGATCGCAGGATCACACTGGATGCAGCCCGCTCTCACACGGTCGCTGTGGAAAGCCGTGGGGGAGGTCTATGTTCAGCAGTGGACGTCCTTTGGCTGATAATGAAACCTGGGTTCGAATAATTAGTTTGTGGGATTTTCCGTCTTGAAAGTACTCGGAGACAGTAAGTTGGTGGTTATGACACCCCCGTGCCTCGGTGCGCATAAGCCGTTGGTCCTGCGCCTGATCTCTCATCGGTCATATCAGAGCCGAATTAATGAGAGAGTGAAGGAACAGAGAGCGCACTTGTGTATTGCGCACACATCTGGGCACTATAATATCTCCTGCCACCGAATTTCGACGCTTATATCCCGAATCAGTAATATTCAATAAACATTGGACAGTGTGCACAAACTTTCATTATATCAATATGCAACAAAATAATGCGACATACCTTTTTTGATTTTAGAACTTACAAGTGAATCTTAGAAATATTCAACTTTACAAATCTTGTAGATATTTTTTGATAAACAGAATTTACATACACTTGTAATAAAGTCCTTGTAAACTGTCACTTGTGAACTTGTAGACTTGTAAGTTTTGATAAACATGGCACTGGTCTGATGTTTTGTTAAATGTAATTTATATGAATTTAAAGAATTTCACCGTATTGTTATCATCATCATTATCAACCTAAAGGTATGACTGGGAGAGAATGCTTTTAGCATTAAGTCCACCTTTTGTACACTTTTATTTGTGCAATAAAGTTTTTAAATAAATAAATAAATAAATCAACCAAATAACGCGTACTGCTGAACACAGGCCTCCCCCACGGCTTTCGACAGCGACCGGTCGTGAGCGGTCTGCATCCAGTGTGATCCTGCGATCTTCACAAGGACGTCTGTCCATCGTATTGTAATAAATTATACTCTGATTTTTAATTAGATAAACCAAAATGACATTTGGTGGGTGGCCACTTTTTAGTAATTCAAAAATAGTGTTGGTTCTTTTTCATTCGATTGGTCTTTATAATCGATTTTAAAATATTCAAATAAAATCTGTTTATAAAAATCAGGAATCCTTCAAAAACATAACTATTTCAACCAATTAATTAATAGAAAGTATTGAAAAGTCAAAATAGGTAAGACCATACAAGAATATTGCTATTGCAAGAGAAACCAAGATTTTTCTACTCCTTACAAAAACTATTTGTAGCTTTATGTAACTTTTAACGTGTATAATTATCCTCATTAGTAAAATCAAATCAATGGAAATTTATATCACAAGTTCAATTAATCACGTACAAATTGAATTGTTACAACTATGGGTACTACGCTAGCAACATTAAAAAGTAAACAGGTCGATTAAAGCTGTCATTCTGGTCTATCTTATTAAAAATCAGAGTTTAGTATGTTAAGTTCTCTTACCACTCCGCTGCAGTAAGTGCGCTAGAGGCGTGTCGCGCGCGTGTCCCGGTATCGAGACGGTGACAGCGCCGTCCGCGCCCGACCGTCGCACGCACACTATACTGCCTCCGTTGGGCTCTGGAACAGGAATGGTTAAACAGTGAGCTGTTATTACTACGTATACAATGAGTATTTTCGAAACTTAATCAAATGAAATGTGCGGACACTAGATCCAAAATTGTCGAAAAAATAATAAAAAAAAATTGAGATATAAAAAATGCAAAAAAAAATTCAACTTTTTTAAAAAAAATTTTTTTTTTGTTATGGTTGTTTTTTTATCCTTGATAAATTGTTTAGCTGTCAAATAAGACTACTTTGAAAAAAAAAATACACGTTTCAATAAAAAAGAAACGACGAAAAAATCAAACGAATATTGCATAAAAATAGGCACCGAAAAGTGCCAGCGGCTTTTGGATATAAAACACAATGCTCGTTTTAATGCACTATTTAAGTGAAAAAAATAAATTGATTTTTTGTTGCTACGAAAACATTCAAAGGAATCATTTATATTTTTATTGAACAAAAATCGATAAATAGCTTTTAATTATGTAAATTACTAGCGGACCCAGCGAACTTCGTTTCGAGGTTAAGCCAAATCCAACAAAGTAATAAAACATGAATATCGGTCCACTCATTCTCGAGTTATGTGGTGTAATTAAAACTATTTTCTTTTTTTATATTAGAGGACGTTGAAATGACAAATGGCTCGCTGTCATTACGAAAACCAATGTTATTTCAATGAAATATTTAAATTTTGTACTAAAATTGCTAGAGAAATGGTGACTGACGTCCGCCAAAGTTGTTGTTTTTTGTCACTACGAGCGCTGTCATCGATTCGGGTTACCCACCTACTTCGCACAAGGCGAATACATTTTCAAGTACTTACTGCACTCAGCGGCTGCAGCGGCGGCCGCGGCTGCCCGCTTGCGTTTCTCCAACTCCAGCTCCTGTTGTTGTTGTTGTTGTTGTTGTTGTTGCAACAACAACTGTTGTTGGTGTTGTTGCATCTGCAGCTTGTACTCCGCGCTCTGTTGTTGTAAGAGCGTTGTTTGGTCCAACTGTAAGGAAATGTAGATTTCTTTTTACGAGACTTGTTTTTTTTTTTGTAGTTTATGTTTTTTTGTAATTGATCAATACATTACCAGGTAATTCTAATGATTCGATAATAAATAAATATTTGTTATTGATCTAAAAAGAGTTAAGTAGCTATATCACCTGTATTTAAAAAATGCAAAATCAATATATTAAAACCAAAACCCAAAGTCGATGTAAAAATAAACCTTATTTCCGTGTTTGATCTTACTGCGAATCGAACACAGGACCTTCGAGATGACTTCACTACCAAAGTCGTATAACGTTATCGTAGTATTCCTAAAGACTTAGAGCACTTAGGTTCTAAGTGCAAGTTGCCGCTTGCATTCTTGCAGTCGCGAGGTCGATTCTATCTGTTCGTTTGTCTATAATTTTCTACATTTGTCAATATTTCTTGCTACACATACCTGCACATGCGGCTTGCCCTGCGCGGCGCGCGCCTCCGCCAGTTGCCGCTCGCACTCTTGCAGGCGCGAGGTCCATTCTTGCACTTGCTTCTCGGCCGCTGCTACTTCCTATTGAATCGTATTACAGTTAGTAAGGTGATTTTTTGTTTATTTTTTGTTGTAGTAATAAGTTATTTAAAGTCTTATATATAGAATAAAATTTAATTTTTCACTTGTTCTAAAAATAGGTGCGGACTCTGCAATAAAATATCTTTTTGCCCGTACAACTTGTTACGGCCTTAATTGACAAATAATTTTTAAAGTTAATATTTTTTTAATATAATTTTTACATTGTTTCTTTACAATTTAGGATAAGCCTGTAAAGGTACGGTAGTAATTTTCGCATTTATAACAAACTCTAGTAATGTACACCAAAAATTACGCAAATAAACTTATTTGTATTTGAAATCAACGCTTTACCTTGGCAGTAGTGTTGACAAGCGTCGTCAACTCGCCTAATTGTTCGGCCACCTGTTGCGCTTTCGCTTGCTGCGCGGGATTCAGTTTTTGTTTCTTTCCTGAGAACAAAAACAAAGATATTATCATCCAGTAGGGAAATTATTATGAAGCAGATACTACAGTGCTAAAGTGTGGTTGTAATAATAATAAGAATAATAGACGGAACTCTTTCTTCATTAGGGCTGCAAACTTGTTTAATGCAATGGCCGACGATTCCGAGCTTGACTTATTTAATACAAGGGTAAATAGTTATAAAAGGCGTCTGACACGTAAATGGTTTGACGGGGTGCCCGAACTTAGTTAATCAACTGTATTTGACTTTGTTTCCCTTTTTTATTATTCTCTCTATTTATTGCTTTGTTGTTCAAATCAATCGAAGCAGTTTTTTGTTTCTATTTTATTCAATAACTAGCGGTCCCAGCGAACTTTGTTTCGCCCCGGCCCCGTCCCGCCCCAGCCCCGGCCCCGTTTAACGGGATAAAAAGGATCCTATGTCCTTCTCCTGGTTCTAAGCTACCTCCCCACCGTTTCGCCCCGGCCCCATCCCACCCCAGCCCCGGCCCCGTCTAACGGGATAAAAAGTATCCTATGTCCTTTTCCTGGCTCTAAACAACCTCCCTGCCAATTTTCAGCTAAATCGGTTCAGCCGTTCTTGAGTTATAAGTGGTGTAACTAACATGACTTTCTTTTATATATATAGAAGATGTCTGTAAAATCTAATCTGTTTTTTTTTTTCATACAAGCTCAACTAGTAATACTAGATTCTAGACACGTAAATGTTTTTTTTAGTAAATAAGTAAGTTAATAACTAAGGTTTAGTATACTGACTGTAGTGTTTTCCGAATAAAATAAAAATGATATAAAGTAATATACGACTGCACTTTCTTATAAACCGTTGGATGTAGGTGCCAGAAAAGCACAGTTTGTTTACAACTTTCTGCATCAAGACAAACGCTCAAAATGTTCTAACGCTACGGCTTATACCAGCAGAGCCTTATTATACTAGTTCGGCCACTAGCGGAGCTCTAAGATACTATTTCACTGCTAGAGGAGCCTGAAGACACTAGCGGAGATCCTATGTCACTAGCTGAGCTCCTTAAGTCACTAGCGGAACACTAAGATACTAGTTAGACCGAAGTCACCAGTGGAGTTTTAAAATACTAATTTCTATAAATTGCACTTGTAAAAAGACAACTGTGAACCTGTGACAGACGAGGAATTGAACCCCGTGTCTTACGCAATCCGGGCGTATGCCTATACCACTCGGCCACCATCACATTAACAGTCCTGTTGAATTTTGCAAGCGCTTCTTAACGCGCAGGCTGCGTGACATCATCAATGCTGTGAGATTGCTCTCACAATATCTGAAGGAAAATATTTTTACAAATATTTTAACAATCAGTTAAGATGATGAAAGCCAATTTATAGTTAATTTTTGTTTTTATAGTGTTTTGTCACCATACAAACTTAATAATATAAATTGCACTTGTAAAAAGACAACTGTGAACCTGTGACAGACGAGGAATTGAACCCCGTGTCTTACGCAATCCGGGCATACGCAATGGTGACAAAACACTATAAAAACAAAAATTAACTATAAATTGGCTTTCATCATCTTAACTGATTGTTAAAATATTTGTAAAAATATTTTCCTTCAGATATTGTGAGAGCAATCTCACAGCATTGATGATGTCACGCAGCCTACGCGTTAAGAAGCGCTTGCAAAATTCAACAGGACTGTTAATGTGATGGTGGCCGAGTGGTATAGGCATACGCCCGGATTGCGTAAGACACGGGGTTCAATTCCTCGTCTGTCACAGGTTCACAGTTGTCTTTTTACAAGTGCAATTTATATTATTAAGTTTGTATGGTGACAAAACACTATAAAAACAAAAATTAACTATACTAATTTCTGTTGCGTAGCCCTAGGATACAAACTAGGCCACTAGGGGAGCCCTAATTAAGTCACTAGCGGAGCCACTTAAGTCACTAGCGAAGCACTAAGGTAAGGTACCTTGAGGTTTGTGACTAGCAAGTTGTTGTCTCGCCTCGCGTAGCCTCCGGGCCGCATGTTGGTGCGCCGTCTGTAGGGCTGCAGCCGTGCTGGCCGCCAGAGAGGCCTTATCGTCTGTAGGCGCTACTTATAGGTTGCTAGCGAGGCCCTAAGTCACTAAAGGAGCCCTAAAAACTAGTTTGGCCGCTAGCGGCGCCCTAAAGACTAACAAGGCCACTATGGGAGTCCTAATGAAGTTACTAGCGGAGTCACTTAAGTCACTAGCGGAGTCACTTAAGTTACTAGCGGAGCATAGGTACTAGTTAGATCGCTACCAGCGAAGCTATCTACTAACTAATACTAATAGACAATCCACATAGAACACAGACGTACCTTTCTTCCCTTGAGGTTTGTGACTAGCGAGCTGCTGTCTCGCCTCGCGTAGCCTCCGCGCCGCGTGTTGGTGCGCCGTCTGTAGGGCTGCGGCCGCGCCTCGCGCTCGGGCCGCGCTTGCCGCCAGCGAAGCCCTAGCTTCGAGTAACCGTACTTCCGTCTGTGATGAGAATTAAGAGGTTAGATGTATAAATATTAACATCACAATGTGCATTATTTTGTATGTTTTCAACAACATTTAATCAAAAACAATTGGTCATTTCGGACTGCCGTCTTACCGAATTGAATTAATGAGAGCGAAGGAACAGAGAGTGCGCTTGTGTATTGCGCACACATCTGGGCACTATAATATCTCCTGCGTTCTTGGCCGATTTCTGTTGAGAGAGGTCGCCATTACCGAGAATATTATTATTTAGCAACTTTTAAGAAAAAGAAAAAACCCGAATGAAACCAAATTTGTCTCATTCCATAAAGCTTCACGGGTTTGAAAACGTTATCGCCCGCAAGCATATTTCGACCGCAAATATAGGCGATTTCACACTGGGCCGGCGCTGAGTTCAGCCTGCTCACGATACTCTTAACAAAAGAGGAATTGGTCAGATTTAAAAAAGAAAACGGATATAGCCATGGCAACTTTTTTATCTTACCTTTTTGGCCTTCTGCCGCTGTTTCTTAGCGCGCTTCTTGCCTCTGTCCACATGACGGGATGGGCCTTCTATGTATTGTAATAACGCGTCGAGGTCCCGAGGGTCTTCGGCTCTAGAGCCACGCCAGCACGAGCCACTGTGGAATAAACAATATTCATATTAGTAATAGGTGCTCGTAGCGGAGTGGTGGCAGCGCTTTGGTTAGTAATACCGAAGTTAAGCAACTTACGGCGCGGTCGGTGTTTGGATGGGTGACCATTCCGACCATATAAGTGACGTATATCACGAGCATCTTCGTGCTTCGGAAGGCACTTTAAGCAGTTGGTCCCGGCTAATATCGATTGGTATTAGTCGTTAAGCCTAATCAGAGGTCCTATGGGCGGCTTGATAAAATCTGACAGCAAGGTTGGTCGCTTGCCTCGCAAACACCCCTCCGCCAATCCGCACATCCTCTGTTGTTGTTGCTGCATCTGTTGTTGCAGTTGTTTTTGTTGTTGGAACTCACCCAGAACACCCAGAAGAAGTAGAGAACACGCTAGTATCTCTACTAGAGAGAGACACAGCAGCCTGCTGCTGCGGCCTGCACATCCTCTGTTGTTGTTGCTGCATCTGTTGTTGCAGTTGTTGTTGGTGGAGTTGTTGTTGATGCGCCTGTTGCTGCTGCTGCTGGTGTTGTTGGGCTTGTTGTTGCTGCTGTTGTTGGAACTGAAATAAATGTATAAGATAAGTCAGAATCAGAAACCTTATTTGTAAAAAAAACATAATACATTCAAGATTGAGACATTGTAGGTATATTATTTTATCTTGGTCATCTTTGAGAATTTGAGACTTTTCAATTAGTTTTAGCTTCTAATTCATGTGTGTTTTGTATCTATTTAGAAAAAATACTAATACATTCTGTTTTCGTGGTTTCAAGGGATTAAAATCAACTAGAGTTAAGCAGAGATCAAAACAATATCAATTGAATATTATCATTGTTTTTTATTAACTCTATTGTCAAAGTTGTTAAGTTATAAATTCTTTCTATTATTACGCTTCGATTATACATAAGTTTTTTCATACCTGTTGTTGTTGCTGCCTAATCTGTTGTTGCTGTTGTGGCGTCAACGTCGGCTTGTTGTGTATCGGCAGGTCGTATATCGGTTCCGGTTTCTTCTGTTGTTGTTGTTGTTGTTGTTGTTGTTGTTGTTGGAGGTGTTGTTGATGGAGTTGCGCTTGTTGTTGTTGTTTCATTTGCTGGGGGAAAAGGTACAAATTAGTAGTAGGAATGGAAATGATTGCTACCTTTTATTCATTGTTATTTTATGAAATGATGTTTTTTTTTCGTATGATATCACATGTGAAATTTCGTTGCCAATGATTTTTTTCGGAGTGTCAATTGCGACGCAAAAACGCAACTAATGAATGTTACTGTACGCAAATAATGCTATTTTCGTTCGTTAAGAATCCGAAACTGGTCTCGAACTATGGGCCTCGTAAAGAAGCCCAAAGTAACACAACGGGCGATAAACAAGAAAAAATTAAAACGAAGACATGCAACATAAAAAAATAAGACTACCCTGTTCAAAAACGAAACCGTTTCCTTGTGGCAAGGAGGCGGTAATGCTGGCTGCGTTGCCGCGTTGGATAGCTATGCTAATCCTTTGAGCTAGGAGCTTTATTATTGGCCGTAACAGAATTTAGTTATGGCTTTACCTGTAGTCTAATCTGTTCCATGGCAGCAGCATTGACGGTCCCCTCCGGCGGGTCGCTGACGGCCATCTTGGCCATCCGTTCGGCGAGCTGCTTCTGTGCGTCCACGCTGGCGCGCTTTTGTTGCACTTGGGCCGGTGTGAGCGACGGCGGTAACGTCTTGGGTAGTGCCTGTAGTGATTACATTAAAAAAAACTCGTTGCAAATAAACAAAACGGCTGAACAGATTTTCATGACACATAGCTAAAGATAAAACTATTTATAACACAAAAAAAAACAACACACCATTGTCTGGTTTCGTGGTAAGGAATTTGCTTCCTTGTGTTACGAAGTACCAGACAACGATTATGACGGGGGCGTCTCCCATAAATACATAACATCCATGACTTACGTACAAATGTTCGTGCTCATCACACAAACATTTGCTCCTGGCGGGATTCGAACCCGCGACGGTCGTAATAGTCAGGATCGCTAACCAATACACCAAACGCGTCGTCAGTCTTATGAAGTAGTGGACAGATAACCGCTAATGGGAACTCATTTAGACGTTGTGAAACAGGCCTTAAATCTACTGGGTGGTATTTTACCGTTACTGGAGAAAAGTAAAACTGAGAACATACTTATAATCTATAGTCCTACATATTAAAATGAAAACCAATTCAAGGACTACGTCACAATCTTGCCGTCATACTTGAGACACATTTTTTGCTCAACATAGCTTCTTTATACGTAGTAATAACAACTGCTGATTAAAAGCTTACCGGTGGCTTGGGCGACGGCTGTTGGGGCTTTGCCACTACTTGAGGAGGCTTCGCCACAGCCTGCGCGGGTTTCGCCACAGCTTGCGCGGGTTTCGTCACAGCTTGCGCGGGTTTCGTCACAGCTTGCGCGGGTTTCGTCACAGCTTGCGCGGGTTTCGTCACAGCTTGCGCGGGTTTCGCTACAGCTTGCGCGGGTTTTGCCACAGCTAGCGCGGGTTTCGCCACAGTCTCCGCCGTTTGAACTTCGGCTTCCCCGTTCGCCGTCTTGCATTGTTGTTTCTTCTTGTTTAGTATTGAACGTAGGCGTTCGCGTGTCTCGTTGAAGTTGCGTGGCACAGGCGTGGTGAGAGGTGGCTGTGGAAGATATTTCACTATTTATGCTATTATTTAAACAAGCAATTTTTTTTATGATCATAATCTAGGAAATGGCTCTAAAGATTTTCATATAATTTAGTAATTGCAGGAGACCGCGTTATATTTATGATTTCAGACACTTAATGTTTTTTTTGTCAAATACCTTCAAATAAAAAAATGACATTAGAATACAAAGGTATATTTTGACAGCTAAAATAATGGTTTATATTTTTTTTAACACTCACAGAGTCATATTTTATCCTTAAAAGATGAAATAAGAAACCAAAAATTGCGCACGGGCGGGATTCGAACCAGCATCTTTCTGGCTAACCGGGCCAACTGCTCTTCTAATTAAGCAACCGTGCTGTCGCGTGTCGTGTGCGCGAAATTCTTATGGATACGTCATTGCGTGACGTTAGCGCCATCTACCCGGTTCTTATTTCATCTTTTAAGCTAAAATAATGTTTTCATAGCTTAGGTGGTAGGTAAGCGAGGCGGTCACCAAACTCGGACTCGGTTTGGATTACAGTGAATCTGAGTAATTTTCAGATATTATTTTTAATGCATGGTGCTGGTAAATCGAGCCTTAAGTAAAAGGATCCATTGATCACGTGATTATTTAAGAATAAAGAGGATTTAAGAATGATTATGATGTTTAAATTCGTCAAGGAGATTCACTGCCACAAATAATTAAACAAGGTTTCGAACACTGTTTAAATATAATATGGCTAGTATAAAATCAACGTCAATCAAGTCAAATGACATAAGAGTGACATACATTTTATTTTAGCCGCATAACATTTAAACAGTTGTTCAAACCTTGTTTATTTATTTGTGGTAAGGCCGATATACTCTGAAGTATACCTAGATCGCACTCGATGAGTTGATTGTAATTGTTCCAGATTGCACTCTTTATTCGCCAAGGAAAGGAAAAGAGTATTATGTTGTCTTACCGCATGTCCGAACACGGTGCAGTAACAGCAGGTGCAGGGCTGGTCGGCGCCCGCGTCGCCCGCGCAGCCCCCCGCGCCCCCCGCGCCGTGCCCCACTGCAACACAGCACAATCAAACATTTATTACATCCCGGTCTCTCTCCGGTCGTGTCAGATTGCTGACCCATCAGGCATGTTGGCTAATCTATGCACACAAACCAAACGCTCAAACTGCTTGCAACACTACTAGGCACTCCTTGCCCTCTGTTAAAAATACACGCAGCCTACACGTTAAAAGAAAGCGCTTGCAAAATTCAACAGGCTTGTTAATGTGACGGTGGCCGAGTGGTATAGGCATACGCCCGGATAGCGTAAGACACGAGGTTAGATTCCTCGTCTGTCACAGAGTCACGGTTGCTTTTTACAAGTGCAATTTATAATATACTAAGAGGACAGCAAGAGTCTGCACATCATGCACCGATTTCAAATGATTTTGTTTCTCCTATTAGCGTTATTTAGTCCTTTAAGGCCCATTTGCGCACGATGATTTAACCCAGGATTACGCTAACCCGGGATTAAATCATCATTCTGTCTCTGTCACTTTATTTGGCGTTGACAGAGACAGAATGATGATTTAAACCCACTTAGGCCGACTTGCGCACGGTGATTTAACTCAGGATTACGCTAACCCGGGATTAAAACATCATTCTGTGTCTGTCAACGTCATATAAACTGTCAGAGACAGAATGATGATTTAATCCAGGGTAAGCGTAATCCGGGATTAAATCATCGTTCGCAAGTGGGCCTTAGTGTTTTTAAGGCGGTTCAATTCGTATGAAAAAATTTTTTCGTCGTTTTAACAAGTGCAATTAATAAGACAACTAACCTTTACAGACATGTTGCTGATGCGAAGTATTCTCGCAGACCTTGGGCGGAACTTTAGCCGGTTTCGCCACTGGCTTCTTGACCTCTTTCTTTTTCTCTTCTAACCCGCTCTTGCCTTTCTCATAACACTGCTTCACAATATCGCCTATACACACCGAATTAGGATCCGTATCTTTACAAGAGTTGCATAGACAATCGTTCGTCCATTTACAATCGTTCTTCGGTGTATCACACGCGTCCGACTCGGACTTTGACTGACCATTTCTCATCATGTTCCTGAAAGCAACCGTGTTTAATGTCTGCCTTGCGTTCCTCAACGCTTGTGCCGAGTATTTCGCTAGTAATTCCGGGTTTTGCGAACCGATCACCGATAGGTTTTTCTCTTTAGCGCATTCGTCTATTTCGTCGGTCACTTTTAATGTTTCTTCTATGTCCTCGTCGAGTAATTTCGCGTCTATACTCGAACAGATGGAGATTACGTGTTTTTTGTACGTCTCCGGCACTGGAAGCCCTTGGGTTATGTAAGATTTGATAGCATAGAAGCTGTCTAGTAAAGATTTCTCTCCTTTGGACGTCAAAATCGCTTCACATTTCGCCAATAACGCATCGTTCTTACATTTCTTATCATCATCATCTTTTTCTAACTTTTCAACCGGTTTTTCCTCTTCTTTCACCTGTTTCGGTTCGGTTTTCTTAACCGGTCGCACGTTCGCTTTACCTATGATTTTGCTTAACCCCTTTGCCGCTAGGATCTCAGCCTCGCTTGCGTTCGATTGACTCTGACATTTGACAGGTGGTGTCACTTTAGAGAACGCTTCTCTTAGCTTCGCCTCAAGTTGTTCAATTCTATACAACATTACTAGCCATTCATCTCCTGTTAACGCCTTCTTAGGTAAACTCTCCATGTATACTCTGTTCATTTCTTTTAATCGTTCAATGAAATAATCTTTTTTCTTATCGTTCGATAGCGTCGCGAAATCTGGTACGTTTTCTGTCTTTTTAATTGGCAACCCTGTCAGTTCTTGTATTACATTTGCTGCGATTTCCGGGTTTAGCAAAATCCAGCCCGTCAGTTGTTGGGACTCCGCGCATCGCTTTATGACATCCATGTATTTGAACTTCAGACTTTTCACAGAAGACTTTTTATCTTGCGACATTTTGGACAGCTTCATTATCAACAAATCGAAAGTGTTACCAGCCGAGGTGCTTAGGAATTTAGTTATTTGCTGCAAAGATTCCTTAGACCCACAGTTTTCTAAGTCGGTGTCTTTCAAATCTTTGTTTTTGCGTAGCTCGTCGATCTTTTCTAGTATTTTATCACTATCATTAACGCATTGCTTGCCGGCTAAGTCTTGAATATAACTGTAGAACTTATCTAGCATCGCTTCGATCTCATTTTCGAGTAATTCAATTGGTATACTTTTAAATTTAGTTGCGACATAATGCTTCCATGATATAAATCTCGATTTGACCAGTTCACGCAATTCGTCCATACTAAGCGCGTCTTTTACCGAATTGTCGAATAGCGTCGACGCTTTCGAGTACATTTCCGAATTGATCGCGTTTTTCGGTAACGCGAATAATTCACCGTCTTCCTCCAAACATTTCGCTAATTCCGGACTCTTGCTCTGTTTCAGATATTCGAACACTTTGTTAATAACTACTTGAGCGGATATAGAAAATAGTAGATCTTTGAAATCTTCTTTATTGTTGCTTTTGTTCTTCATCAACGCTTGCAACTCTTTTTCGTCTTTGAGTAAATCTGTTATGTCTTTCGAATCGAATTCGAACGTCATGGTGCCTATAAAATCTGGGTCTATATTATTCTTAATTCTACGGTTCGCTTTGCGCTTGGCAGTGTTTTTAGTAACTTTAACGTTATCCCTATACTTATTTAGTTTCAGTTCTCTAATTTGTTTTAGAGTTTCCGGCGTGAATTGTGCCTCGTCCGGTATATTGTTGATGATTGAATCGAAGTCAGGTAAATCTAAATTCAGTTTTGTTGCTATTTTGGGCAAATTGGCTATAATTTGAGGCATATTTTCTGTCAAGAAATTGGCAACCTTCCACTGTTTCGGATCGTCCAAATCTAATTTCGCGTCGGTAAAGTCGGTATTTAAATTAAGAAATTGCTCGCAAATCTCGTCTAACGACAGGGGAGTATCGTTGCTCCCATTGTTTATGTTGTTATACGAATTTATTATGTTCTGACATTCCTCCATAGCCTTTTTGATTTCTAGACCGAACGTAACATACTTGTACACATTTGGATCTTTCTCATTTTCGTCTTCTTTACATTTTTCATCGTCTTTCTTGCGCGCGTTCAACGGAATATTTAGATCTGGTGCGTTCTGAGCTTCGTTTTTATCGTCTCTCAACAATTTGTTGACGGTTAACAATCTTTGACTCGGTTTTTGAAACCCTGTGACCGGTTCGGGGGTAGTTGGCGACATTTCTTGCAACGGCGGACTGACAGACTCCGGATACTTGGCCCCTTCGATCTGCATTTGATATTCTTGTTGCAAACTCGCGTCTGTTGTCAGCGCGAAATTCGCAAACTTGGCGAGACACTCTTTCATTTCTTTACAGATATCTACCGATTCCTTTTCACCAACGATCGTTTCTGTATCGCTGACATTATCTTCTTTTTCCAACGGAAACGCTTCGGGTGGTTCTACTTCTGTTTTTAGTTTATCTTCATCAGATTTGAAGTCTAGCAGTTGGGACTGGGGGGCTTTGTATTTGAGCATTTGTAGTATTTTGTGGGGGCGGGCGAGGGGGGAGGGGTGTTTTAGGCGTCTTTTAGGAGCGGTGGCGAGACGTGGCAGCTTGGGGCTGGAGGTTCGACGCTTGCGTTGCGGCAAGTCTTCGACTAACGTTACGTTGCTGTCTGGTAAGCTGTGGAGAGATATCTTTGATCAGTACAGTATTGACCTTTAAGGTGAACCATGACTGTACTAGTAATAATTGGTATGTGACATCCTGTAATACCCATGTTTATGAAGTAATAAATGATTGATTGATTGACAGTGATTACAGTTAGGGCCGATTTTTCAACGGTCAGATAAAACAACAGTCTGATTAATTATAAATCGTCAGATTTAAAAAAATACAGTTACGTATGATTGCTAACAATTAGGTGACGTTTTCAAATTAGCCATGTTGTATTTTTGTCGATACTAACGCGCGTTTGCATCGATGCAAACGCGATGCTGCATCGATGCCTAAATCTGTTCATAGCGTGAGTCGCGATGCGATTTCCAAAACGCAGTTTGTAAAGGGTCTTAGAAAGGGCAAACACTTCACGCAAAGAAAAAGACTATCTAGGACCCTGCCAGGCGTGAGAGGTAATTAATGTTTTTCAAATAACACAGGTAGTATTTTTTCTTTTTATTCGAAATTGCTCTAGACAGAGTCGACGATAGTCAATATAAATTACCTCTCTCTTTCTCGTCGTAATTGCTGCTCTAGCCACATTCGAAGGCGGTGGTAGTATAACTGTTGATCTCTCATGTGCATCACTTTACGACGGACCTGAGGAAATAATTATTATTACATTAAATTTTAAATTAAAAATAAACGTGTAAATAAATAAACGGCTGAACAGTTTTTCTTTATGAAACATGGCTAAGAATACTCGGGATAAAATTATTTATGACACAATATAAAACTAAACAAAAATTAGTTCATTTGTTTAGAAGATACGATACCACGGACAGATACAGTGACAGAAACGTTAAACTTAAAAAATAAATAAAATAATAAAAAAATACTACCGTCGCAAATAAAACGACTAAACAGATTTTCATGAAACGATTTCGTGTCCCAATATTAGTACTTTTTCTATTTACAATGATTTTCATTAGTTTTCATCACGACACAAACATTTATTGACATACCATCGTAAAAATTATCTGAAAAATGAAAATTGGTTCATCGCCTTTGATTTTGATTTTAATTTGATTTGATTTTAACATCAGCGGCACCGGACCGAGCGCAGCATAAGTCATCTAGTATCCATAAAGATAGAAGTGTACGCCGACGTCCACCGGTGTAGAGCTGCTTTTTGATTGTTGGATATAATATATTACGATATATTTTATAGCCCGAGATATATCTTTCACCCGTTCACAGGATGGGATATATATTTTCTTAGTTTTGTATGGGATCGTCCACCACCGCGGGGGGCGGAAAATATATCTTTCTCGAATCGCTCGAAAACATGCCATAGCTCGGGATATAATAGTAGATTGTTATACAAGGGGAGAAAGCGACCCATTTTACTCGAGATGTTTCTTTTTTTGTTTCTTAGATTCGAGAGTGAAATGGGTGCTTTCACCCGAGTTAAACATACTATTTTTCATTTCGACTGTGAGGAAAACATTAAATTTACAAAAGTGGTTGTAGATGTCTTGGTGTGGTAGTAGTACAGCGAGAAAGGAAAACTCAAGTTTTGAACAAAATGTGACAGTTGATTTACAGTACTAACAACACCTAACACGATTAGAAAGAATAACGGCACGAATACATGAAAACAGAGTACAAAAAAGCAGAAAATATCAAGTAATTAAAATCTTTGTAAAGAATATCGATCGATTTTTTCCACAGATAATAATAGAATCCAAAAATATTTTCTTTTTTTTTATAAAAGTTTTAACGGCTTTGGACGAATCCTTCCTGAAATGACACTGACAATATAAAATATAAAAAAAAACACCTTAGCATTATGGCGGGCAGCCAAATATTTTAATAATTAATTGAATTAAAATTAGAAATTGTATATTTTTTTATTATTGTATATCAACGATTATACATAATACCTACACAATATGATTTTCAATTTATAGCTAAGCAAAAATGTTTGTTATTTTAATAACATGATGTGACTCAATTATCTTTGGTCCAAGCTTTGACTGCAGGCCTTGACTCTATGCCATGTCAGTTAAAACTAAATTACTTTCCACCCTAGGGATGGATAAGCTATTTTCCACCCGGCTATCTACACAGGAAAGTTATATTTTCCGAACAGGAGAGATGAAAAATATTATATTTCTCAGTGAGAAGGGTTCCATTGTAAACTATGGTGAGCGATATCGAGTATATCTCGGTATATTAATATAGTATATAGATAGTGCCATCCACGAAGGCGCGCGCCATATTTCATCCTTATCGTTTATCGTACATGTGTGCAAGTTTTTGCCAATATTTATTGATATTATAATGGATACAATTATTAAACGTATATTATTCGATATTTTAATATTTGCCATACACCTCGTACCCCGCGCTTTCCTCAATCAAAAGTAAAAGGCGCGCGCCTTCGAGGATGGCACTATCTATACTTCCAAGCGAGCAGGCGGTTACCTCCTGAAAGCGGCGCAGGTGGTACTCGGGGCAGAGGCTGCGGCAGGGCGGCGCGGCGTGCGGCACTATCTATACTTCCAAGCGAACAGGCGGTTACCTCCTGGAAGCGGCGCAGATGGTACTCGGGGCAGAGGCTGCGGCAGGGCGGCGCGGCGTGCGGCACTATCTATACTTCCAAGCGAGCAGGCGGTTACCTCCTGGAAGCGGCGCAGGTGGTACTCGGGGCAGAGGCTGCGGCAGGGCGGCACTATCTATACTTCCAAGCGAACAGGCGGTTACCTCCTGGAAGCGGCGCAGGTGGTACTCGGGGCAGAGGCTGCGGCAGGGCGGCGCGGCGTGCGGCACTATCTATACTTCCAAGCGAACAGGCGGTTACCTCCTGGAAGCGGCGCAGATGGTACTCGGGGCAGAGGCTGCGGCAGGGCGGCGCGGCGTGCGGCACTATCTATACTTCCAAGCGAACAGGCGGTTACCTCCTGGAAGCGGCGCAGATGGTACTCGGGGCAGAGGCTGCGGCAGGGCGGCGCGGCGTGCGGCACTATCTATACTTCCAAGCGAACAGGCGGTTACCTCCTGGAAGCGGCGCAGATGGTACTCGGGGCAGAGGCTGCGGCAGGGCGGCGCGGCGTGCGGCACTATCTATACTTCCAAGCGAACAGGCGGTTACCTCCTGGAAGCGGCGCAGGTGGTACTCGGGGCAGAGGCTGCGGCAGGGCGGCGCGGCGTGCGGCACTATCTATACTTCCAAGCGAGCAGGCGGTTACCTCCTGGAAGCGGCGCAGGTGGTACTCGGGGCAGAGGCTGCGGCAGGGCGGCGCGGCGTGCGGCACTATCTATACTTCCAAGCGAACAGGCGGTTACCTCCTGGAAGCGGCGCAGATGGTACTCGGGGCAGAGGCTGCGGCAGGGCGGCGCGGCGTGCGGCACTATCTATACTTCCAAGCGAACAGGCGGTTACCTCCTGGAAGCGGCGCAGATGGTACTCGGGGCAGAGGCTGCGGCAGGGCGGCGCGGCGTGCGGCACTATCTATACTTCCAAGCGAACAGGCGGTTACCTCCTGGAAGCGGCGCAGGTGGTACTCGGGGCAGAGGCTGCGGCAGGGCGGCGCGGCGTGCGGCACTATCTATACTTCCAAGCGAGCAGGCGGTTACCTCCTGGAAGCGGCGCAGGTGGTACTCGGGGCAGAGGCTGCGGCAGGGCGGCGCGGCGTGCGGCACTATCTATACTTCCAAGCGAACAGGCGGTTACCTCCTGGAAGCGGCGCAGATGGTACTCGGGGCAGAGGCTGCGGCAGGGCGGCGCGGCGTGCGGCACTATCTATACTTCCAAGCGAGCAGGCGGTTACCTCCTGGAAGCGGCGCAGATGGTACTCGGGGCAGAGGCTGCGGCAGGGCGGCGCGGCGTGCGGCACTATCTATACTTGCAAGCGAGCAGGCGGTTACCTCCTGGAAGCGGCGCAGATGGTACTCGGGGCAGAGGCTGCGGCAGGGCGGCGCGGCGTGCGGCACTATCTATACTCCAAGCGAGCAGGCGGTTACCTCCTGGAAGCGGCGCAGATGGTACTCGGGGCAGAGGCTGCGGCAGGGCGGCGCGGCGTGCGGCACTATCTATACTCCAAGCGAGCAGGCGGTTACCTCCTGGAAGCGGCGCAGATGGTACTCGGGGCAGAGGCTGCGGCAGGGCGGCGCGGCGTGCGGCACTATCTATACTTCCAAGCGAACAGGCGGTTACCTCCTGGAAGCGGCGCAGATGGTACTCGGGGCAGAGGCTGCGGCAGGGCGGCGCGGCGTGCGGCACTATCTATACTTCCAAGCGAACAGGCGGTTACCTCCTGGAAGCGGCGCAGGTGGTACTCGGGGCAGAGGCTGCGGCAGGGCGGCGCGGCGTGCGGCACTATCTATACTTCCAAGCGAACAGGCGGTTACCTCCTGGAAGCGGCGCAGATGGTACTCGGGGCAGAGGCTGCGGCAGGGCGGCGCGGCGTGCGGCACTATCTATACTTCCAAGCGAGCAGGCGGTTACCTCCTGGAAGCGGCGCAGGTGGTACTCGGGGCAGAGGCTGCGGCAGGGCGGCACTATCTATACTTCCAAGCGAACAGGCGGTTACCTCCTGGAAGCGGCGCAGATGGTACTCGGGGCAGAGGCTGCGGCAGGGCGGCGCGGCGTGCGGCACTATCTATACTTCCAAGCGAACAGGCGGTTACCTCCTGGAAGCGGCGCAGATGGTACTCGGGGCAGAGGCTGCGGCAGGGCGGCGCGGCGTGCGGCACTATCTATACTTGCAAGCGAGCAGGCGGTTACCTCCTGGAAGCGGCGCAGATGGTACTCGGGGCAGAGGCTGCGGCAGGGCGGCGCGGCGTGCGGCACTATCTATACTCCAAATACTTGCAAGCGAGCAGGCGGTTACCTCCTGGAAGCGGCGCAGATGGTACTCGGGGCAGAGGCTGCGGCAGGGCGGCGCGGCGTGCGGCACTATCTATACTTGCAAGCGAGCAGGCGGTTACCTCCTGGAAGCGGCGCAGGTGGTACTCGGGGCAGAGGCTGCGGCAGGGCGGCGCGGCGTGCGGCACTATCTATACTTCCAAGCGAGCAGGCGGTTACCTCCTGGAAGCGGCGCAGGTGGTACTCGGGGCAGAGGCTGCGGCAGGGCGGCGCGGCGTGCGGCACTATCTATACTTGCAAGCGAGCAGGCGGTTACCTCCTGGAAGCGGCGCAGGTGGTACTCGGGGCAGAGGCTGCGGCAGGGCGGCGCGGCGTGCGGCACTATCTATACTTGCAAGCGAGCAGGCGGTTACCTCCTGGAAGCGGCGCAGGTGGTACTCGGGGCAGAGGCTGCGGCAGGGCGGCGCGGCGTGCGGCACTATCTATACTTGCAAGCGAGCAGGCGGTTACCTCCTGGAAGCGGCGCAGGTGGTACTCGGGGCAGAGGCTGCGGCAGGGCGGCGCGGCGTGCGGCACTATCTATACTTCCAAGCGAGCAGGCGGTTACCTCCTGGAAGCGGCGCAGGTGGTACTCGGGGCAGAGGCTGCGGCAGGGCGGCGCGGCGTGCGGCACTATCTATACTTCCAAGCGAGCAGGCGGTTACCTCCTGGAAGCGGCGCAGGTGGTACTCGGGGCAGAGGCTGCGGCAGGGCGGCGCGGCGTGCGGCACTATCTATACTTCCAAGCGAGCAGGCGGTTACCTCCTGGAAGCGGCGCAGGTGGTACTCGGGGCAGAGGCTGCGGCAGGGCGGCGCGGCGTGCGGCACTATCTATACTTCCAAGCGAGCAGGCGGTTACCTCCTGGAAGCGGCGCAGGTGGTACTCGGGGCAGAGGCTGCGGCAGGGCGGCGCGGCGTGCGGCACTATCTATACTTCCAAGCGAGCAGGCGGTTACCTCCTGGAAGCGGCGCAGGTGGTACTCGGGGCAGAGGCTGCGGCAGGGCGGCGCGGCGTGCGGCACTATCTATACTTCCAAGCGAGCAGGCGGTTACCTCCTGGAAGCGGCGCAGGTGGTACTCGGGGCAGAGGCTGCGGCAGGGCGGCGCGGCGTGCGGCACTATCTATACTTCCAAGCGAGCAGGCGGTTACCTCCTGGAAGCGGCGCAGGTGGTACTCGGGGCAGAGGCTGCGGCAGGGCGGCGCGGCGTGCGGCACTATCTATACTTCCAAGCGAGCAGGCGGTTACCTCCTGGAAGCGGCGCAGGTGGTACTCGGGGCAGAGGCTGCGGCAGGGCGGCGCGGCGTGCGGCACTATCTATACTTCCAAGCGAGCAGGCGGTTACCTCCTGGAAGCGGCGCAGGTGGTACTCGGGGCAGAGGCTGCGGCAGGGCGGCGCGGCGTGCGGCACTATCTATACTTCCAAGCGAGCAGGCGGTTACCTCCTGGAAGCGGCGCAGGTGGTACTCGGGGCAGAGGCTGCGGCAGGGCGGCGCGGCGTGCGGCACTTTCTATACTTCCAAGCGAACAGGCGGTTACCTCCTGGAAGCGGCGCAGGTGGTACTCGGGGCAGAGGCTGCGGCAGGGCGGCGCGGCGTGCGGCACTTTCTATACTTCCAAGCGAACAGGCGGTTACCTCCTGGAAGCGGCGCAGGTGGTACTCGGGGCAGAGGCTGCGGCAGGGCGGCGCGGCGTGCGGCACTATCTATACTTCCAAGCGAACAGGCGGTTACCTCCTGGAAGCGGCGCAGGTGGTACTCGGGGCAGAGGCTGCGGCAGGGCGGCGCGGCGTGCGGCACTTTCTATACTTCCAAGCGAACAGGCGGTTACCTCCTGGAAGCGGCGCAGGTGGTACTCGGGGCAGAGGCTGCGGCAGGGCGGCGCGGCGTGCGGCACTATCTATACTTCCAAGCGAACAGGCGGTTACCTCCTGGAAGCGGCGCAGGTGGTACTCGGGGCAGAGGCTGCGGCAGGGCGGCGCGGCGTGCGGCACTTTCTATACTTCCAAGCGAACAGGCGGTTACCTCCTGGAAGCGGCGCAGGTGGTACTCGGGGCAGAGGCTGCGGCAGGGCGGCGCGGCGTGCGGCACTTTCTATACTTCCAAGCGAACAGGCGGTTACCTCCTGGAAGCGGCGCAGGTGGTACTCGGGGCAGAGGCTGCGGCAGGGCGGCGCGGCGTGCGGCACTTTCTATACTTCCAAGCGAACAGGCGGTTACCTCCTGGAAGCGGCGCAGGTGGTACTCGGGGCAGAGGCTGCGGCAGGGCGGCGCGGCGTGCGGCACTTTCTATACTTCCAAGCGAACAGGCGGTTACCTCCTGGAAGCGGCGCAGGTGGTACTCGGGGCAGAGGCTGCGGCAGGGCGGCGCGGCGTGCGGCACTTTCTATACTTCCAAGCGAACAGGCGGTTACCTCCTGGAAGCGGCGCAGGTGGTACTCGGGGCAGAGGCTGCGGCAGGGCGGCGCGGCGTGCGGCACTTTCTATACTTCCAAGCGAACAGGCGGTTACCTCCTGGAAGCGGCGCAGGTGGTACTCGGGGCAGAGGCTGCGGCAGGGCGGCGCGGCGTGCGGCACTTTCTATACTTCCAAGCGAACAGGCGGTTACCTCCTGGAAGCGGCGCAGGTGGTACTCGGGGCAGAGGCTGCGGCAGGGCGGCGCGGCGTGCGGCACTTTCTATACTTCCAAGCGAACAGGCGGTTACCTCCTGGAAGCGGCGCAGGTGGTACTCGGGGCAGAGGCTGCGGCAGGGCGGCGCGGCGTGCGGCACTTTCTATACTTCCAAGCGAACAGGCGGTTACCTCCTGGAAGCGGCGCAGGTGGTACTCGGGGCAGAGGCTGCGGCAGGGCGGCGCGGCGTGCGGCACTTTCTATACTTCCAAGCGAACAGGCGGTTACCTCCTGGAAGCGGCGCAGGTGGTACTCGGGGCAGAGGCTGCGGCAGGGCGGCGCGGCGTGCGGCACTTT